>WION01000278.1:0-69114 GCA_015039365.1 Amanita rubescens
TGAAGAAAGGTGTTCAATGGAAAACGCTGGGTGATCTTCCCGTTGGAAGCGCGGTAGGGACGAGTAGCGTCAGACGAGTGGCCCAACTCAAGAGGCTTTACCCGGGTCTCAAGTTCTTGGACGTGGTGAGTAATTTGAGAAAAAAAATCACATTATGTTTTTTTACTCATCCAAGTGTGAGTAAAGCGCGGAAACTTGTAAGAAATTGTACACTACTACAAGCGTCGGACATACTCTCATCCTCCATGTGGCAGGAACACACGACTGGCAAAGCTAGATGACCCGGAGGGACCCTACGCCGCGTTGATACTCGCTAAAGCCGGTCTTGTCCGCCTCGGAATGGGAGAGCGGATCAGCTCGGATATTACACCTCCTACACTTTTGCACGCCGTCTCCCAAGGCGCATTGGGAGTCGAAATCCGGAGTACGGATTCTGAAGCGCTCGCTCTTTGCCAGCGTCTCATGCATTGGCAAACTCAATATCGGTGTCTTGCTGAGCGCGCGTGTTTAAGGGTACTGGAAGGGGGCTGCAGCGTACCCGTAGGGGTATCGACTGTGCTGAAGGAGTTCAGCTGGGGCGAGTCGGGCGAGTTGATGCTTACGGGCTGTGTGACTTCGCTCGATGGGCAGAATCATGTCGAGGAGACTTTGAGACGGGATGTGACGTGTCCAAGCGACGCGGAGGAGCTTGGAGTTGAAGTTGCTCATGCGCTGTTGAAAGCTGGTGCGAAGACGATCTTAGACGATATAAACCAGGACCGTGCAAGTCGCGTTCAGGCGGCAGAAAAGCAGGATGCCCAGGACCAGAATCAGGGAGCAAAGTCATGAAAAAAAAGTAGTATTGAATGTATTCGATTTTGATGGGTAGTATCGATATGTGCCGTGCCCATCAATACAAGTGCTAATGCGATTGGGCACCTAGAGCTTGATGTGACAAGAGTTCCTCTACGTCCCCGCGAGCGCTTGAACAGTCCATCGTGTGGACAACAAGTGACTCTATGGCGGGGAAGATATGACATTGTTGAGGAACCAAAGTCCGGAAAATTTGCACCTGATAGAATTTTATTTGGCCGTGTTTGCCAACGCGGCCCGAGTTGCCATACAGCGGCAGCAAAAAGCTTAACCTTACTCCAACTAGCCGTGCATCGAGCTCCTCAGTCATATTACCTAGCGAACCGGAGAAGTAATAAAAAAAAAACAGCACATTTCCATGTATCCAGTACATACAAATTAATAAAACCCATATTAGTAACCGAATGAAAAAAAAAACGAAGGAGAATTAAGTGATTGCTCTGTAGGTTAACGGATGATCTATGAAGGCTCGTAAACAGGCGGTGGCTTTCTCCGAATACGCCTCGTCTCGTTCGGTCTTGTTTCCTCCTTACGGTCTCCTTTAGATTTACCGTCGGGTGGCGATATTGCCTCTGATACAGCAGGGCCATCCCGGTCCAAATCGCCAAGGTGCCACTCCGGGCTGAACGACATATCGCTACTTCGTGTCCGCGACGATGTCTTGCGAATTTCTTGCTCCAGGAATACACTTGATGCCCGGGAGGCAAGAATGCTCTCAATCTCGTCAGGTGACTCGACTATCGTCTGCAAACTCTTCGCATCCCCATATTCGGGACCGCCGCCTTCATTCAGGGGGAGGTGCTCGTTAGAGGAGGAAAGTTGGTTGGGGTAATAAATATATGAATATTTCGCTGGTGCAACTGGTTGCGTCGGATTTGCCTCCCGGAAAGATGACTGCAGACGGTAATGTGGGTGAGGGGTGCTGGGTCTCTTCTGTCGTGTTTGAGGAGAGGATGGGAGCGAGGCTGTTTGGAAGCTAAACTCTTGAGGACGTTTCTCAGTTAGACTTGGAGAAGCAGAAGCACCGGTCGTCGTCGCCGGTCTCCTCAAATGATGCTCCCCAAAAGGAGCAATTTTAAAGCGGAAACCGTCTGCTGGAGCAGTCTTGGGTCTCCTCATAATCGCAGACGAGGGGCCCGCGCCGAACGCCTCATGGCGTTCGCCATCGGAATCAGAACTGCCCTCGTCGCTTCGTTTATCGGGAAATATCAGGTCGACAGGTACATCTTCACCGAGTATGCGTTGGAGTCGCTCTATCTTCTTGCGCCGCAAGGCATTTATAGAGGGAGGAGGAATAGTCGGCGAAGGCGGCTCGGAAGTATCTGAGTTGGATGAGGTGTCGGAATAGAGGTCTGGGATGGAATCTTCTTCTTCTGATCCGTCCGATGCGGGGGATACGTGCGAGCTGTACGGAGGAAGGTTAACTGTGGGTTCGGAATAGAAATGACTCGATCGCGAAACGCGAAGTAGAGGCGGATGATGTGTGGAGGTAGAATCCAATCTGCGTTTGGGTTCCATGCTTGCCATGCGGTGAGCATTATTGCTGAGATCCGGTTCGTCCTCGTGAAAATCAACGCAGGATAAACTCGATAGAGGGTGTCGCATGGTGCTGGAAGCTACGATCCCTGCCCTCGTTGACCATCGGTAACGGGATTCCGTTGTAGTACTGGCGAAAGGGCTCACATGGCCCTTGTGGTTGTAGACATCATCATCTGCGATGGTTCAGCCTCGGAATACGTTGGCATAGCAGCTGGGGCTCACCTATCGTTGTATCACTTTCCGAGTCAATGACTTGCGGTGTGATGCCCAGAACCCGACCAAGTTTGTTCGTCGAGCGTCTAAGGTGCGCTCGTTCCACTGACGTAAGGGTATTGAATGTTGGGGGTGGCGGAGGAAAGTACACCTTCTCGATGATCATCTTGCAGTTCGTGAGGGTCGAAGGTGAGAGAGGTGGGGGTCCCCAAGGATCAGCTGGTGGGTTCGATCGGAGGAGGGCTATTTACATACCTTCTTCGGGACAAAAGGCCGGTACAAAGGGGGCCGTAAAACAAGCGTAGTGGAGAAACATACTGTCAGCGACTATTGTCCTCACTCCGGACTAAGGTCTTCGCGTAATAACTCGCGTGATAGCCAAGACAATTGAGTGACCGTGGTTCTTTGCCTTTTGTTCGGTACCACGTGCTCCAAATTTGCTAAAGTTGTTATCTCCTTGTTGAGTTTCTATTATTACCGTTCGTCTGTCTTCGTCTGCTGATCATTGTGCAGGGGTAACCCAGGGGAGACGAACAAAATGTACCTGGGCAGGAGTCAGCCATTCACTTCGAACTAATTATGCGAGACTCGACTCCACCGAGACTGCACCACCTGCAACTCCAAGTTATAGTTGACGCATGGACGCATAGAGAATTAGTGAGTAATACGAGCTTAACGCCTTGATTAGAGCATGAATTCGACCCCAAAGAAACGAGGACTTGCCATGTCGCCTCAGTGTGGCGTCGCAGACTCGCATTGACTCGTACATGTACGAGGAGCGCGCTAGCGCAAATTTTGGCGTAACTTCTCCTTTCGCTTATTGGAAGTGCTCGCAGTTCTTCGCAAGGCAGAGAGTCAAGTTGACGCGCAGCAGGCCCGAGATGTTGCAAGCACAGCCACATCATCAACTCTGCTCCATTCCGGACCATGCGGTACCCTCGAAGATACTCCTTCCAAAAACAATACAAAGAAAGTTGGACGTCTCTCGGTGGCTATTCATTATTCTTTCATTGGCAAGCTTCTGCTCGGTTCACTATTCTTGGTTAATGTACGAATGAAGTACAATCGCGCGAGGCACGAAAAGAAGCAAGCCGGCATATCATCATTCGGGACTTCGTGGACACTTGTCATTGGTCATTCAGTGTGTCAATACATAAAGTGGCGTTATCCGGATCCACCTTATCTGCCTTCCAACTAATCGCCGTGGGCCAGGGTTCTAAATTTTATAGCCAGAGAATTATATAATGCACTCTATACAATGTTCATTCGGATGACCGAAAATCTGACATTGACCGCCAGAGCTGACGGTAGCCATTCAGTCAGTTACTTTCTGCCAGTACCTTCGTAGCCCAAAAATTAGCAAAGTATACCAGGTCACCTGATATTACCCCTCGAAGACAAGTTAGACAACAGGATCCTCACAGCCATCCGAGTACGAAAACCCTGAACAACCTCTCTCATAGACGTTCATTACAGCGATGGAAGATGCTCCCAACGCATCAGCTCATATAAACGACAAATGTCATCGCCCGCCTCTAATCGCCACTGGACCGTCCCTGAAATCATGAGAACGACCAAGAAATAATGAATACGGGCATGACGAAATCGGAAGAAATTTTCATAGTACCGGATTGTTCTGTGACATGGCGAGGATGGTGTTCCAGAGGAGAGGGGAACATGTCTATTGCATTGACGCGGAGGTCGCTAACTTCTGTGGTGCTTTAAGATAATCATCAGAGTGTGGGCCGGCAGGTCCTCGTCATTACGTCGTTCCAGCCGGTCGAGGATGGGGTCGTAACCTCGCAGTGGCACAGGCTGTGAGGGGAAGTGAGTTGGAAGTGAATGCTTTGAGTCCGGTTGGGAGGTGTGGCATCGGGCCATACCCACTCGCAACCGACACGATAGTACGTTGGCATTCCGTATGTGATAAACCAATCCGGTTCATGGGACTGATCAGCCGAGTGCTCAACTTGCACACCAATCGTTAGTTACAGAGTAGTCCCAGCGACGGTAAAGAGTCCTCACCCATGGCGCTATGAAGCATGGTTCGTCGTCTCGCTCGTATTATAAACCACAAGCCCCCTGACCCCAACGTATCGCTCAAATACACAAAGCCGTGCGTGTTGAACAGCGTAGACTGTGCCCCGATCATTTAAGTTGGCATTTTCTTTTTTTGAGGCTGCACATGTTAGTTCTGGTAGAGGGAAATGGGCCCTGAGGCTAGGGCGCGTTAATTTTCGGAGTAAAAATAATTTGAGTAGAGACCTGGACCGTGGCAAGTGTGACGTCACCGCGTCAACAAACAACCACGCCACTAAAATCTGATGTTTGGTCAAGTCATTCATTCACCAGTCCACCATCAGCCTGGAAATAGAATTCAAATATGGCAATTGTGACCGCAAGGTCACTGTCTTGACACCATTCACACGATTAGACGCTTAAGCCGTTCGCCAGAGCGGGTACTCTAGCCCCAGGAGCAATCTTAGAATTCGACCTCGTCAGGCCCAGTTGGAGCAGCTCGCTGTTCTCGAGGACATTCTGGGCGTCTCCAAACAACATGTCGCTCGATCCAGGCGGCCATGCCCTCTCATCGTTGCTATCTATTCTTAACGATAACAACTTGAAGGTACGCAATATTGCGGTTAGTACATGCACTGCTTAAGTGCTAGTAGCTCGGATCTTCCATCACGTCTGTCGCAATGCAACAACAATCGATCTTCTGCGCAGACTGTTGTCCAGGGACGACTATCTCGGCATTGCGGAAAAGATAAGACAGGACTCAGACGTAATGAATCTGTTGGAATTCATACTGCATGTACTTCGTCATCGTTACCTATCGAATCAGGATGCAACCATGGATGTCAGCCAGCGAGCAAGACGCTTGATGTTCAAAATCATATCAAAGACGCCCGTCGTGCCGCGATCCCTCATCGTAACTGAAGTCAGCATGCCAGATAAGCGCGACTACATAGGTCGCGGCGGTTATGGCAATGTTTTTAAGGGTGAATTTCGGGGCACAGTCGTTGCGCTTAAAGAGTTATACAAAAACGATGTCAACAACCTTGTAAGTTTTCAATGTCTGCTCTTGAGTCATCGTTGTTTAATCTTCTTCCAACAGGCCTTTTGTCGAGAGGCATTAATGTGGGGATCCCTTGAGCACATCCTCGTACTACCATTCATAGGAATCTATGAAGAGGAAGGCGGAACGGCCTTCCTCGTCTCGCCATATATGAAGAATGGGACTCTAGCCCAATGGCGGAAGAACACAAATCCATCTATAGCCCAAATAACAGAACGTGTATGGTTTTCTTCCTTTGGCTCTTCATCGAAGCTCACTCTCAAGAAAGATGTCAGAAGTGGCCCAAGGCATGGAGTACATTCATTCGGAAGGTGTGGTTCACGGTGACATACGCGGGGTACGCTACCTTAAACACGCGTTGTTGAAATGCTAACCTTTCTCTTCAGGAGAATGTCCTCTTGGATGCTGATTTTCGCGTTCAAATCGCAGATTTAGGACTGACCAGACTCTTGGATGCTACCAATACCCAATCTGGAGCAAAGCATATCAACTTTTCAGCCCCAGAGTTATTCGGATGCCTTGAGGATGTCGATGACTCGGACCCGTCAGCTGAAGACCCATTAAGGACACAAATGTCGGACGTCTATGCATTTGGATGTATCTATTATGAAGTGCGTCGCAGAAACTTGCTCGTATTGTTTCTGAATTGCCTAGATCCACTACGATAGGATACCCTTTGCTGGTAGACAGGAGATACAGATTATGACCCTTGTCTCTCGAGGTAAACGTCCACCTCGACAAAATGAGCCGCCCTTGAGTGATGAGGCATGGAAGCTGATTAAGCAGTGCTGGGCGACGGAACCACTGAAACGACCAACAATGAAAGATGTCACAGAACAAATGATGGCTATTTCTCAAAGTGTGTCTCCCCCAACTAGTGCTCAAAATGGCGGGATGTTTCAAGACGCATCTTTGTCCCCGTCAACATCCGGTACCACGGTGTGCAGGACCAAAGTTGTTCCTTCGACAATTCTTTACTAATTTTTTGCCAATTCTTAGCCTCCTGAAAGGGATGCTGATGCTACCCAATCGTTACGGCCCCCTAGCAGAGGAGATTGCTTCGAACATAGATCTCCACCTCCGAGTCTGGAATCTCCTGCTACTATGGAGATAGCTCAGGTCATGAAACCTCCGCCTCCACACGCATCAACTGTCCAGGGTTATAATCCAGTGATGGATATGCCTCGGCCAACCGTGATAGAGGACTATCTTAGGTAAGTGTTTCCTTGATGTAACTTATTCTGTACTGATCGGAAAATCAAAGGAACTATGATGTCTTATTCATAATCGACGACTCCGGATCGGTAAGTAGAGTGTCATGGAGGAAGTGATCACTCTCAGTACGACCGTAACAGATGTTAGGATCTCGGTGGGACGAAACCCGGGATGCGCTTCTTGAAATCGCAGACTACGCATTAAAGCTGAATGTGCGCTCAATGAGCTTGCGATTCCTGAACTGCGATATCTATGATCAAGGAGCACAAGTGCGTGTGTATACGATGCGTCGCAACTTCGGTCTCACTTTTATCAGGGTGCAGAAACAATTAAATCGAGATTTGACGGTATTATGCCAAACGGTAGGGAATACAGTATGGTTGTATTCGTTCCTAGATTTATAATCTTCGCAAGGATGGACGCCGACGGGGGTAATATTGAAAGACGTGCTTAATAGCCATCTTGACAGAATCGACCGCACCATCGCCAACTCCGAGGAGTACTCAAAGATTCCACCGTTAGATATCATTGTCCTGACGGACGGAGTGCCAAGTGTGTTGTTCTCTTTGACTGCTAAATCAGCCTCGTGGTCTTATCCATCTTGCCCTTGTAGCTGACGACCCAGCTGATGTCATCAAGCACGCCGTGGCGCGCCTGAAAAGCTCCGGATACCATCCCAACACGATGGGCATTCAATTCATACAGATCGGAGATGAGCCAGATGCGAAAGAGGCCTTGACGGCGCTCGTTAAAGGTGATAACGAGGTAAGATATGGTCTTCGTAGTGTTACCTCAACTTTCTAACGCACATCCTAGAGCATCGTCGACACGGTGCCATACAGAGGTGTTTTGACCTCTGCAGAATTGCGAAGAATCGTTCTTGGTGGATTACATCCGAATGTCCGTGCCTTGGTGCCTGAGAGCTGGCTCGCCAAAGACACTGCACCCCCTCCAGAACCTCCTGCTAATATGGAGATAGCTCAGGTCATGAAACCTCCGCCTCCACCCGCAAAAACCGTCCAGGGTTATAATCCAGTGATGGATGAGCCTCGGCCAACCGTGATAGAGGACTATCTCAGGTGAGAGCTTCTTTGATGTACCCTACTCTTTACTGATCGGAAAATCAAAGGAACTATGATGTCTTATTCATAATCGACGACTCTGGATCGGTAAGTAGAGTGCCATGGTGGAAGTAATCAATCTCAGTACGACCATAACAGATGTTAGGATCTCGGTGGGACGAAACCCGGGATGCACTTCTTGAAATCGCAGACTACGCATTAAAGCTGAACGTGCGCTCAATGAGCCTGCGATTCATGAACTGCGATATCTATGATCAAGGAGCACAAGTGCGTGTGTATACGATGCGTCGCAGCTTCGGTCTCACTTTTAGCAGGGTGCAGAAACAATTAAATCGAGATTTGACGGTATTATGCCAAGCGGTAGGGAATACACTATTGTTGTATTCGTTCCTAGATTTATAATCTTCGCAAGGATGGACGCCGACGGGGGCAATATTGAAAGACGTGCTTAATAGCCATCTTGACAGAATCGACCGTACCGTCTCCAACTCCGAAGAGTACTCAAAGATTCCGCCGTTAGATATCATTATCCTTACGGACGGTGTGCCAAGTGTGTTATTCTCTTTAACTGCTAAATCAGCCTCATGAGCTTATTCGTCTTGTCCTTGTAGGTGATGACCCGGCTAGCGTCATCGAGCAAGCCGTGGCGCGCCTGAAAAGCTCCAGATACCATCCCAACACGATGGGCATCCAATTCGTACAGATCGGAGATGAGGAAGATGCGAAAGAGGTCTTGACGGCACTCGTTAAAGGTGATAACGGGGTAAGATATGGTCTTCGTAGTGTTGCCTCAAAAATTTAACGCATATTCTAGAGCATCGTCGACACGGTACCATACAGAGGGGTTTTGACCTCTACAGAATTGCGAAGAATCGTTCTTGGTGGATTACATCCGAATGTCCGTGCTTTGGTGCCTGAGACCTGGCTCGCCAAAGAAACCTACGTGCCGGAGTGGGAATTGTAGGTGCATTGTTCAGTTCTTTTCTTTTTCCACATTATATATGGAGGCACGTATGATTTCAGGTAGTTGTAGATCTCAAATCACTATCCTCATGTAATCGTCGACTGTTCAATATTGATTGCTCAATGAAGCAATCGCTGATTTGAAGGAGCTAACGAGGCATCATGTCAAGCTAACTTCCCCGAATTGTATTGTCTCCTAGAATCTCGTCGTTCAAGACTCTTGATTTGGTAGTCTCTTGGACAATGTACCAGTGGTGCCGGTGAAGTAAACCATTACAGTTATGGTAGCGTCGTAGCGATGTAAGAAAAAAAGCGAGACTTTTTTTTGTCAGCGACGTGGACACCCGGTGTATCAAGACACAAAGTGGCGCGTTATCTGCCTTCCGATTAGTCGACGAGGGCCAGGGTACAGCTATCCGGAAGGACCTTAGGAATCCAAATTCCATGACCAAGAACCAAGAACCAAAACTCATAACATACACCAATTGTGCACTGTACATATGTTCAGTGTCCATGATGCATGATAACGAAAGCTTTGCTGCTGGCATTGGCGGCGTAAGATCATTGAATTATTCTCTGCCATGATAGCTTCAAGGCACGCTGCGCTTCAGATCCTCAGAATTAGTAACAACAAGCAACGGCGTTTGATATGCCGTCCATTGTTCGTCTCGGTTGGACGTTGGACGCTGAAGTGATGATTTTCAGATCAACGTACGCACTGTTCATTCCCCCCACTTTGGTGTTTCCCCTCTAGGTATAAATACACAGTCCAGCTATCTATCCTACAGACACTTGGCGTTAATTCATCACTGTTATACAAAGTTATAGCCGCGAGAACGCGAGTAATCGACAGCGATCTTCAACTGTTCAAGAGTCAAGAAAATCAGGATGGTCGTCGGGTTTAGACGCGTCCAAGCAGGAAGCCATCCCTTAAACATGAACATGGCGCCTTCGTTCTTGAGGGATGACCTGATGACTGCGAGAGTTGACTTTTGAAAAAGGTGAGTGAGAGATACGCTTGTGTGTAAATTAGCTTACGCTAGATCCAGGTCCGGACGCATTCATAATACGACTCTGTTATGGGAATTAGGCTGGTGAAGCACAAAAGGTTTAGGGAAAGGGACCTTCAAGACATCAGCCGGCGAACAAACAGTTGTGGCAACGGTTCCCTGAAATGAAGACACCATCAGCATTGCCGGTGATCGACTTTCACGGCGCAGCTTACGGCAGCGAAGCTTGCGGAGAAATGGCAGACCATGTTGTCACGGAAATATCCGGACTTGATTAATTCTGCTTTGAAAAAGTCGTACCTAGACAGCAAGCATCAGATTCCGGAACCGGGATTCTGGCAGGTACTTCTACGTACGATGCCAGCTGACTGGCATTCATGAGAATTGCACGGAAAACATTCGGTCCTACACCTCTACTCAATGATGATATTCCCTCTTCGCGAATCATCTATAAATGTAGTATTAGTATTCACTCCGGATAAAAAATCGTTCATCGATTGAAAATGCTGATTTGCCATCAGAGTAAATGCCTCTCTGATCTATGCGGCATCACCGAGCATCACCGATTATCAGTGTTTGAGATTGCCGGCAGCGACGCTGGCACAGCCTCCCCCGCACTGCGGATCGGGATACCGCCAATCGGAAGTGGGTTTCCGCCAAGATAGGGGATAGCACGAGCACAATTGTACTCACCCGATACAATGCATCAATAGAATGCTTGTAGTTGAATCTCTTCTCAGGGGGCTTCGCGAAGTCGCCCTGCAATCGCACCATCACGATTTCTGAAGCGTTGCAATTGAGATCAGTGACTCATGATCGTGGTGGGAAAGAGCAGCGTGCAGACCTCCTGGATTCCCAACGAGCCCAGCGATACCTCCAGCTACGGGTCGTGAGTATATGCGTGACGAGGCGATGCCGGATAGGCTTACCCATGCCTCCTGCTGCGACCAATCTCCAGGCTGGGGCATCCTTCCCAGCTCCCAAGAGCTTCTTACTCTCATCGTACGCCCAAAATCGGCAAACAGAATAGGACATTTGTCTCAACCAAGTCCCGGTAATGCCGTCGAACAAACCACGGAAACCTTTGGAATCGTGAGACGCATACATTTGACGCATATAGCCTCAACTCACCTGCCGTTCTAACTGTCTTCTTCAAACTCTCTATCATCCGCTTGTCCCCTGACGCCTGGAGTCGGACCTTAGTCAGGTCGAGTGGGCTACCCGTTCGATAAGCACGTGAAATCAAACATGTGTTGAGTGCAGTAGCTTACTGTGTAACAGATGCAGCTATCGTTGCGGCAACACCTACATCGGATTTGCAGGAGCTTGATAAAGTGCGCACAGGTCACCATATAAAGAATGACGAACCTCCTAGCCAGAATGGATATGGCTTCTTCTTCGGGGGCACCGAAACAGATGCTGGCGGGGCAACGGTGGATTGCTGAGACGACATGATATGCTGGCCGTGGTTGCAGAGAAAGCAAAGGTGATCAATGAGAACGTGACTTTAAAAGTTGGGGTCGTGTGTCAGATTGTGTATTTGTATTACATAGGCGTAAACCGGGGTAGAAATTGTCCAATGTCTCTGACGTCTACTATAGCAAAATCTAATTCGATCGTGCTCCTTAGGCAGGATATCATAACAGTCGCAGTTTTTCCGAGGCCTGAAAGGACTCGGTCTCTTCCTGGTGCGGCTTTAACCGACCAATTGGCCGGCGAGACCCGAGACACGCTATCGCGCACGGCATTTTCCGGCAACAAACGTCCCCGGACAGACGCGAGACATAACAACAGGTCGTGCGGCGAAACGCAACACTACGCCTCTTGGATGAGACCTAGGTGCTAGGTCACGCCTCTTTACCAACACCCTCTTAACTTCCCATTTAACAAAAGATCAAGACGATACCGAGTATGTAGAGTCTGTCTCGTACTTTCGTGATGTTGATGATGACGATTCCTATCAATACAGATATTTCCACTCTGACGAAGAAGACAAAGATGTCAACATTCCCGGTGCCAATAAAGAAGACGCGACCGATATGGATTATTCCCTCAGTTGCTGTGTCCTCTGCCTCCCCAAATCTGGTCGTCTTCTCTCAGCTCTGTCACTCTCTTCTGCTCTCTCGTGTCGACATAGCACCTACACAAGGTATGTGTTCCCTCTCTAAACCGTTCAATTGTGCTGACCAGCTATGTTTCATGACTATCCTGCCTCAACTTTCGTACTCACCGCATGAAACCCCTCTACGTCCATCTGTGAACCTTTATACTCCAACATGCCAAATCCTGCTTCCCGACGACTCTTACAACTACGCAGGAATCCCTCTATACCCAATCCTAGCCACCAAAAACCTCTTCCAACTATGCGTAACCCATCTCCCCCCCTCCTACTATCTGCTTAGCTTGTTTCCAAAAAAGGAGAGGCTCGCCCGTGAACGTCTCCTTTTTGCGACATCTTCTTTTGGGAAAAATACCAATATCGCTACATGGAACGCTTTACATCCACCCATGATCCCTCTACACCCCAACAGTGCTCCTTTTCGGAGGGTGACGATACCAATTTACTCCACACACGGCAACTCCCGCCCAAAGCGATGGTGAAACCCGATTGGGGCATTTCCCGCCTATCGTGGAATTTGTGCCAATACGTCCAGGCGATACGCGAGACACTCGCAACCCGTCATCAAGAATTCTCATCCCACGCACAGGGCATGTGGAAAATTGAGGAAGCAAATGCTCAATGCGTTCTCGCTTCTATTTGTGTCATTTCGAAGGCTACTAGTAGGCTCAGCTTGGACAACAGATGTCGATGTGCGACATCATGTGAAATGTACCGCAATGGTACGTTTCTCTTTCTTTGTTCAATTGTTTGCTTACTGCTTCGTGCCACACCGTTTTCAGCAGCGCGCGTCAAACCACCAACACTCCCATCGACTACGGATGTCATCAGTATGCCACGACATTGGTCTCCGATCATCCTCGACACTGGCTGCTGAAATGTACCACAACGGTACGTTTTTCGCCTTACTTTTTCATATGTTAAATTGTTTTCTAATCATCTTCACTTTGTGGTCACCACTCTTCACCAACTCCCCTCGACAACAGATGCCATCTATGTGCCACGTCATCGGTCATCCTCGGTGCCGACCGCTGAAATGTACCACAACGGTATGTTTTTCTTTTATTTATTTATTTTTCAATCGTTTTCTAATCATCTTCACTTCGTAGTCACTGCCCTTCACCAACGCGTGTCGCGCCACCATTCCTCGCGTACCATGCCATCAACTCTCATGTCTGAACTCGAGAATGGCGAGACGCGAGACCGTGCCCACTGTGGGATGTAGTGTTGTATGTTATTTTCCACCAAACAGCTTGAATAACTCTACGAGATCAGATTCTGTGCAGCTAAAGGCTAGGTTCCGCAGGAATAGACGTGAAGTTTGCAATATTGTTTCTTTCGTTGGATCCTTTGGAGGATCGGGCTCGGTAACATCTTTCTAGAAGTCTGTGAGCTACCAAATAGTCAAAACGCAGGGACCATACCTCTTCATCTTCGTCATCAGATTGTTCAAAAATTTTATCCACCTTGTCTACATTCTTTGACGTATGCTTCTTCAACTAATCAAGATCAGATATGCCTTTGCTTGAGACATCTTCTTCCGTATGTTCTTCGACCTTGGTCTCTGCCTCTGGTGCTTGGGGATCTTCATTCGCCCATGATGGACCTTTGTTCGTCCGCGGTTTCATAATTTTCATAAATTCATCCCGTTCTACGTCCTGTTTGATGTCTTTCCCCGAAACCTTGCTTTTCTCGGACGTCACTTCCGCCTGCTCAGCATCGTTTGGCGACGGTCCCAAGCGCCGTCGTTTATTGGGCCGGGGGGCCGGTGCGCTCTTGACGCCCTACGTTAATGGCAAAGCTATCATTATGAAGTGAGGACTAAAGCACAAAAAAACGTACCTCGACAATCTCAACACTGATTCTTGATGAATCAAGGAACGTTCGGTCGAACCACTCTTTGGCTGCATTCGGCTCTTTTTCCGTCTTGTACCCTATGAAATCAAATCGGCGTGATGTACCGTCCCTCTTGTGTGCGACTTTGACGTCAGTAAGGATACCCCCAGGCCCTTTTTGCTGTTCAAAGTGTTCCTTGAGACGAGCAGGTGTAACATATGAGGGTAGACTTTTGACAAGAAGACGGGACATGCCGTCCAAGCTGTATGCGCATGAGCGACAGTCGACAAAAAAAACAGCGAAGAATACGAACTTGAGAAAGAAAAAAATCTTTGAAGGCGACTTTACCTCTTTGACATATTCCAACTACAAACTCCGCTTTGGACGATGCCGACGTACTCGATTGTCGTCCAGCTCGCTTTGCTTCAAGGGCCGCTTTCAACGAAATGTTTACAAAATCCGTTTTCACAGAAGAAAAGAACCCAAGGGGTATTCCTAAAGCCCCATTTATTGTATGCGTATATCGAAATATCAGATGTTGAAATACTGACTTTGAGTTGCTTAGGCCGATGTCGATCAATACGTGGGTCCCGACGCTGACGTCGAGGGGACGTTGAGAGCCTTCCAAGACGCATTGGCGTATGCGTTTATGTATCAAAATACATGTTGATGCTTAGTCTATGAAAGCACAGCGAATACAGGTACATGGATAGTAACCTGACGCAGCGGCGCCAGAGTCTCGAGGAGAAAATTCCGGATATCAAGAAGACCTTGGATATGGTGGAACACCTTCAGGAGAGAAGGGTATGCGTGATTCATTCATCGCTACCAAATTTTCTTAATTGCAGGTTAACAGGAAGGCAAGAGTGCTTCCTCTGGAAGTGACGAGGAATTGGACGAGCTCGAAGAGGAAGAGGAAGGCCCGTCCAAGCCGATCAAAACGACGTTTGAACTGAACGATACATTGTATGCGGAAGCCGAGTTGGAAGATTCGGACACCGTATATTTGTGGCTTGGGGTTCGTCCTACCATCACCCATCAGACTTACCCCACGATTGACTTGGATTATAGGCAAATGTCATGCTATCATACAAAATACCCGCGGCCACTGCTCTTCTGAAATCAAAACTGGAAATAGCGCAAAGCACGTTGGACAATACAATCGAAGATCTCGAGTTCCTAAGAGAACAGCTGACGATAATGGAAGTGAACACAGCACGAGTGTATAACTAGGATGTCAAGCGAAGACGGGACAGAAGGCTCAGAGAAGAAGGGGAGAAGAGAAAGGAGACGTAGTAATAGAAAGATTGTGTTGTCCAGTAGCAACCATCGACGCTCCTGAAGCCCCTTCAATGATCTCCTAGATTGGCTAGACTGATTTTGGTGTTCGCAATGTCGCTATCGCCGTTGAAGTAGCTATAGCCTTCCTATGAGTTGCTCCTGGAACGTGGTTCATATTCTAAGATCAAGGCATTCCGATCCTGACTCGTTAGTAAGTGAAGTCCATAAGTTGTACATATGCCGTAAAAGCCCTCTTTCGTCGAAGAGGTGAGAAGTGATTGCAATTAATGACTCCTGAAGGCCTGACCGCTTGGCTTACATATGAAAGTTATTAATCACATATATGTATACAGGAGATTTACAAACTACAATGCTTAGCTAGGTATGTAACAACCAGCCCAATCATGACCAATCTTGCAACCTTGGAAGTTAATAAAGTTAGACCCTTCGCAGGAAATGACGATGACGCTGTATGGATAAGCCAGCTCCGGCACCCACATTAGCGGATAACCTCCAGGGGCTGAAAGGATCCAGTGTGTTTGGGTATTACTGGTCCAAGCGGGGTAAGCACGGCCTACAATGGACAACCGTGCAGATTCTTCATCTAATGTAATACAGGTGGAATTGACTGAATGTGTGTCAAAACTTGGCACCACAGGCTCAGGCCGCTCAGCCTCAGTTGAGGCATCCCACACGCGCACTGACTTGTCATATGAGCCAGAGACGATGCGCGTGCCGTCAGGGGAGAAGGAGACAGATTTGACCGGCCCGGTGTGGCCATTGAGCACCTTCAGCTCAGCCCCAGTTGAGGCATCCCACACCCGCACTGAGTTGTCATATGAGCCAGAGACGATGCGAGTGCCATCAGGGGAGAAGGCGACGGACATGACGGAACCAATGTGGCCATTGAGCGCCTTCAGCTCAAACCCAGTTGAGGCATCCCACACCCGCACTGAGTTGTCATGTGAGCCAGAGACGATGCGTCTGCCATCAGGGGAGAAGGCGACGGAATTGACATTACAGGTGTGGCCACTGAGCACCTTCAGCTCAGCCCCAGTTGAGGCATCCCACACCCGCACTGACTTGTCATACGAGCCAGAGACGATCCACGTGGCATCAGGGGAGAAGGAAACGGAATAGACGTGCCCGGCATGGCCATTGAGCACCTTCAGCTCAGCCCCAGTCGAGGCATCCCACAACCGTATTGAGTTGTCGTCTGCGCCGGAGATGATGCGCATGCCATCAGTGGAGAAGGCGACGGAATGGACAAACCCGGTGTGGCCATGGAGCACCTTCAGCACAGCGCCCGTTGAGGCATCCCACACCCCCGACCGTTCATTTGAGCCAGAGATGATCCACGTGCCATCCGGGGAGAAGGCGACGGAATTGATTTTCCAGTTGTGGCCACGGAGCACCTTCAGTTCAGCCCCAGTTGAGGCATCCCACATCCGCACTGACGTATCATTTGAGCCAGAGACGATGCGTTTGCCATCAGGGGAGAAGGCGACAGAAGAGACAAAATTGGCGTGGCCGTTGGGTGGCTTCAGCTCAGCCCCAGTCAAGGCATCCCACACCCGCACTGACTCATCATATGAGCCAGAGACGATGCGCGTGTCATCAGGGGAGAAGGAGACAGATTTGACCGGCCTGGTGTGGCCACGGAGCGCCTTCAGCTCAGCCCCAGTTGAGGCATCCCACACCCGTACTGAATGGTCATCTGAGCCAGAGACAATGCGCGTGCCATCAAGAGAGAAGGCGACGGAATTAACGTCCTCGGTGTGGCCACGGAGCACCTTCAGCTCACTGCCAGTCGAGGCATCCCACACCCGCACTGACTTGTCATGTGAGCCAGAGACAATGCGCGTGCCATCAAGGGAGAAGGCGACAGAACTGACCCCGTGGGTGTGGCCACGGAGCACCTTCAGTTCAGCCCCAGTTGAGGCATCCCACACCAACACTGACTGATCACGTGAGCCAGAGACGATGCACGTTCCATCAGGGGAGAAGGCGACAGAACTGACGAACTGGGTGTGGCCATGGAGCACCTTCAGCTCAGCCCCAGTCGAGGCATCCCACAACCGTATTGAGTTGTCGTCTGCGCCGGAGATGATGCGCGTGCCATCAGTGGAGAAGGCGACGGAAAAGACGTAGTGGATGTGGCCATGGAGCACCTTCAGCTCACCACCAGTTGAGGCATCCCACACCCGCACTGACTTGTCATATGAGCCGGAGACGATACGCGTGCCATCAGGAGAGAAGGCGACAGAATTAATGCCGTCGGTGTGGCCACGGAGCACCTTGAGCTCAGCCCCAGTTGAGGCATCCCACACCCGCACTAACTTGTCATCTGAGCCAGAGACGATGCGCGTACCATCAGGGGAGAAGGCGACGGAATAATTGGGACTTCCGGAATGTATATCCATCAGTGGCACACCATTGACCTTCCTATGAGTGAAGGAAGGGATGTGAGGGAACTGCTCTCTCCACTGTTGAGAGAGAGTGGACCCCGTTGACCAGGTCGCCAATGCTGAGATGTACAGGTGCGGTGTAGACAATGCCGGTGGATTTGCAGTGAAGTAAGTAGCGAAATTGGCTGCTTCAGCAATGTTGGCAGCAAGCTCGGATTCCCTGTTCGTGTTCTTACTTACCAGCGTTAGAAACTGTGCATCCGAAGTGACAATATTCTTACCTTCAAGACCCACTCGCGAGCACGTTGAAGCATTGAGGTACACTGACCGCTGGATCCAAGTAGGTTCATGACCTCTATCCAGAAGAGAACGCGGATACGGAGGAAATCTGTGATACAATCACCAAGATCCCTGCCATCGGCGTTCGTTTCATCGGTCTCGGCCAAATGATGAGCCCAGTACCAAGAGGCGTACCTCAGGATGGCTGAGATATTGGTGTCAACCCGTTTCGTCAGCTTTGGGTCGTTAGCATCGAGTACAAACGACGATGGGATGTCACCGATATTGAAACGCAGCGACTTCATCACATCAAAGCAACGTTTTGTGAGAAGAGCATGGTGGTGGGCCTTGTCAATTGACATGGAAATCCAATGACCGTCCAGGTCGAATGTTGATCGTGTCTGACTGAAGATGAAGTCGGGAAATGATGCATGGTACCAAAGCACCCGGCCATCTTTGCAATAGAGAACTGGGTAAAGTTCATTCAAGACAGCGATCGCAATTGTATCAGATTCAGAGAGGAGGGCTGCAGCAACAGATGTCGATGTGCGTTCAAATGTACAGAGGAAGGTATGGAGGATGCGCAGACGAGAGTTGAAGAGGTCGCCGTGAAGGCCAGAAAATGCATCACGCAGGATTTGCTGGTATAGTTCGTCAATCAGTAATGGTCGCTGTGCACCACTCGCTGAAAATGATCGTTGGACATGTAGCTTGCTCAGTAGCCTGCACTGCTCCTCTACTGTGATCCCCTGATGTGGTGTCAAATACCGCACAATGGTTGCGGCGGAAATAAAAAGACCGTCCGCCAGCTGTGCCATGGTCTTCAGCTCTGGCCTACCCGAGAAGTTCGGAAGCTTCACATGCAGGTACTTGGTGATGTCAGATCTTACATGCTCAATCGGCACATCTTGCAGGCAATACACAGCTTTGGACGAGAAGGGCTTGTGCTTGCAGAGTTCGACGACACGAGGGTTTGGTCGGCTTGTGACAAGAAACTTGAGTCCTCGTAGGGGACGTCGGTTGATTGTCTCGATTATGCCTTGAAGAAACTGGGACCCTCCATGGGCCTCGATCTCGTCCAATGCATCAATGATGATGAGGTAAGGTTGGAGCTCCGTATGATGTCGGGGTTCGGACTGCCGCCATGGACCAACAAAGAGGTCCTCCATCTGCTTGGTTAACTTGTCGACCGAGTCAAACTTGTCTGATTCATGCAAAGCGTGGGCGTACGGTCTCGACTTTCCAGCCAGTTGGTATACAAGCGTGGGAATAATATGGATTTGTCGTCTTGTCTCTTCAAATTGGCGGGAGCAAAAAAAGCTCCCGCCCAAGACGGTGCGTTCCTTGCTCTCAAGCCCGTCAAAGTATTGGGCAATGGTATATGCGATGGTCGTCTTGCCGGAGCCAGCTGGGCCGGTCAGCCAGAAGACAGGTGGGCCGTCCGCAGAGCTGGCCCAGGCCTTTATATCCTTTAGAATATCCTCGCGGGTTTCGTTTGTGCATGGTTCGCGGGTCACGGTCGCCCCAGCCCCCAAGTCAGCGTTGTAGGGCGCCTTCAGAGCGCGAAGACGCTCAAGCTTCATTAGCTGATGGATGATCAGTGCTGGTTCTAGTAAAATATTTTGATGTTTACCTTGATCTCAGAGAGTATAACGTTCACCTGCCTCTCGATGAACCAGGCAATATCGAGCTGGATGCGACGGATGAGCAAGTTGGTAATCTGATAGGAAGTTAGCATTACCTGGAAAGTCTTCGTAGCCTGATCAATCTCTTTGAATATGTCCTCTATAGCTCCCTTGTCTGCTTCGTTCTCCAATACCCGTCTAAATGTCCCTTTCGACGCCATTTTCTCTAGCCTGCCGATTCCTTCCCGAAGGATCCTGCAAGCACATTGGTTATTGCCTCTGACTTTGGCAAGCGAATGGCTTACCCGGCGAAGGCCTTCATTCGTGGCTTTGCGGAGTCAGGGATACCTTGGCCCACGGCTTCATCCACAGCGAGGAGTCTTTCGGCAGTCTGAATGATGAGTTTTTCGATTGCGCCCCTGTTGTCTTTAACCGCCTGAAGCAGAGAATCAGTAAGTGTGTGGTCCACTGAGACTGAATGTACATCTTTTATGGCGATGATAGCGTTAACAGCGGCAACGGGCGCCCTTGCCAGAGTTCCATCGAGACATCCCTCGACCTTCTTGAGCAATATTTTTATACCGGTCCCAGCGACTACGAGTATGTCTTTGGTTGTCGATTTTGAGTAGGAATCGAAGATGCGAAGATTTGGCGTATTGTAATCTCACCTTGACCCAACGGCTCCGAAACGCTTGGTGAAGGAGATCTTACAGGCTGGGTGATAGGGTCTGGATGGTGGGCTGAGTTTGCTACATCTTTGAGGTAGGCAGTACGTACCCTGATGCGAGACCTTGATCCAACGAAGGAAATTTGCTATGTATCCACCCAATTTCTTTGCTGTAGTGGGCTCGTCCATGGAGGCAAGACACAAGGCAGACACAAGGCAGCCGCAAGGCGTCTGTTCCCTGGCAGGCCGCACTCGCTCTTGCCCCGCAGCCCGTAAAGATTCGGTCTCTTCCCTGGCACCGACGAACATCACGGCGAGACGCGAGACGCGGCCTCAGCTAACGCACGCATTTGCCATCTTGCTGACTGCCGACGAGACGACTCTCAAGACCAACAGCGGCTGAGAACCAAGAAATGGCAAGACCCGATTCGGCTGGTACTAAAGCCGTAACTCCGAACCATCCCCTTATCTCCTTGTCAACAGCCAGTGTTTATCCCTCGGCCACATCCACTCCCCCATCTTGTCCATATGCCCTCCAACAAGCACCACCGCCACCGTCGTCATTCACTACCCAGAAGTCATGACGCATGCATGTCACCCTGTACTAGCGCCATGCCGCCTGCTTCTAGTCCCGTATATGGAACAACAGTCCGCCCGCCCGCCTCGTCCTTTGCCAACCTGTCCAGCAGACGGTTGCATAGGGATAAGAATCGACAGTACGTTTCATTTTGTAATCAATTAGTTAGTAATGCTGATTGGTATAGCACGGATTTGGCATTGCCTACGATATCTTGTTGCGCCCAAAGCCGACATCTTCACACTCTTGACACAATGGGCAACGTTGAGATGAAGAAGGCCGAAGATGAATCAAAGCTCGACGTCGGACGAATCCAAGAAGGAAAAAGAGCCGGTCCCACCCATTCCATTACAAGAAGTGAAAGCCAACGTTACGCTCATAGACCGGACAGCGGCTAATCTAGAGCCACGCTTTATGCACCGGGTCCGCCGCTCTTTGACGTCTTGGAAAGGTATTCACATATTCAAATTGCAGACAACCCAACGAAAGGTCTCTGTCATCATGGCTTCCAGAACCCACAATGGATGTGGACGCCGTCAGCTCCAAAGCCGCATTTACAAACTCGGTGCAAGGCTCACCGCCCGAGAGCGAAACGTATCTTCGTTTATTGATCATCTACCGCCTGTTGTCCTCTCGGACGTCCTACGGGAAGGCTCTTGAGCTTGCTTACATGAATGGAGAAAATCCAGGCGCTGAATCGTCGGACAATGGACCCGATCGCGACGAAAGTGTGGTATGCCGTTGAACGAGCGTTTGAACCTGGCGCTCGCTTGGCCGATGATCGTCCGTTAGTCCTCCCACTGCTATATTCCAGTGTGTATGGCTGACGGGGATTGACTTAGATTGTTTTTGTCAGCTCAGCGAACTGCTGCGCTGCGGCACGACGACGAGACTCAGGCATCGCTCCTTAATTACCTTTTGCGCAAGTATATACACTACAATTTGTATGACCAGGTGAACGACCTGGTATCGAAGACGACGTTCCCGACCTCTGCCGGCAATCCGCGACTTGAGCGATTTATTACTACATTAGACGGATCAAGGCCGTTCAGCTCAACTACAGCGATGCTCACTCCAACCTACAACAAGCTATCCGACGCGCACCTTCGCCAAAGGCTGCACCTGGCTTTTACCAGGCTGTCCATAAATTCTTTGTCGTTGTTGAACTACCTATGGGAGACATCCGGGAAAGAAATCTGTTTAGCATCCTGTGCTCGAGAAAGCTCTCGGCGCATACCTTTGAGATTGTGAAGGGTGGGCATACTCTTAACGCATATATATACACACACACACACAACTAATACTTCCCATTAGCCATTCGAAGTGGTTCGTTATCGCAAGCACGCAGCACAATTTGAGGCGGACAGGACCTACACCCTCATTGTAAGACTGCGCCAAAATGTCATAAAGACTGGTATTCGTTGCCTGTCCTTGTCATATCTCTTAGGGATATTTGCGTCAAGCTCCACCTTCGACTCAGAGGAGTACATCGTCGGGAAAGCCATTCGAGACGGAGTCATCGAGAGTCGGATTGTGCACGAAAAGGGATGGATGGAATGTGGAACACAGAAGAGTTAATTGACGAGATGTTTGGGAGGCGTATTGCTTTGTCTTGACTTGCACAATCAGACCCTCAAGGTATGCGTCGTTATCGTTTTGGAATTTAATATATATCTTGACTAGGTTATGCATTATGCTTTAAATGCGTATAGAAAAGAGCTTGCTGCAGCCGAGGGAGCGAAATGTCCCACCATCACAAAGTCGACGCCACGTACAAGAGCTCCCTGCGTACGGTATTTCCTTGTTGTAACTCGGAATTCACGCTAACTTTGTCCTAGCAGAACTTCTGTTGAACAACAACCAAATCTCATTGAGGCAGGTACGGGATAGCATTCCCCCCTCGTAACACGCAGCTGGGGCTGATATTCCATCACAAAGAACCGACCACCCTAATCATCAGTAGGGCTCGGTACGGGATTCGCTCGTTATGATACGTATCTGGCGCTAATGCCCCGTTATAGATTTTGACGTAGTAGTCCAAGACGTCGGTAGGTTACTAGGTACAGTACATTATTAATTATTTTTCCGCAACTGACACGCTTCCTTTCAACGTCAACAGGCGCGACCTGAAAGAGCCTCTTTCAACATTGTGCCGCGGTAAACGGAAGGCTCAGGGTCCGTTTGTTAGATTTTCCTCAATAATAAACCTTGCGATCTTTGTGTGCTGGTCGAGCCTACTTTTTCTCGGGAAAAATCTGGGACAGATCGTTTAAATCCTTTTACACAGATCAATGATGACATAGTAGTAAGTAGTATGATCCAGTACGATAGATGAGTACGATGTGCAGCCAATCTGCGATGATCATGATCAGCGTCGTAGAAAGTTTCGAGACGGTGCCAAAGCATAAAAGTCTGACTGTTACTCTAAACTGTGAGACGTAAATAGCTTATGGCCCAGAGTACGGATGTTGGGTCTGCTGTCTTTTTCAATGCCTATCCAACAGGCATTAAAAATCAAAGCCTCAGGCCTGAATTGATTGTCATTCATATAATTATGAAATTCACTCTTATCAAGTTATTGAAAAATGCTCTGGGGACTCGTGTCATACAAGGAGGCCTGAGTGGATGCGAGTAAGCGGATGCACTTTATGAATTGTTCCAGAATTATGTAATGTATATTCCTTTAGGATGAACATGCAGTCGAAAAATATAAGGCTGGAATTAAGGAAAAGCTCATTCGTGCGGGACTTGTCTGTGGGCAACCACGGACGTCACTCGTTCGAAATAAAATTTGCATGGATTCAACGCAACCAAATTCACGCGAGCATCGGCGTCTGGGATGATCGATGATCACTTCCTTGGAGTCGAAAGAGCAAATTGCTCCACCGTACCGCTACCCCAGTGGAGGAATACTGGGGCATGAACACCATATTCACCGCTATTCCAGGTACGTCGTTCCTGAAATGAGTGGGCTGAAGATGAATTCCCCATATAGATGTGACAAGTGCCTCCTTTGCGACGAGTATCGAGAGCAGTGCCAGTCACCCATACTCTGTTGCACCATCGGCATTGCAAACTAGTCCATATGGCATCTCGACCAGTGAGCTGCCGGTGCAAGACGACAGGGCTCTGGACGGAAAAATGACAAACCAGGCCAATTTGACTGCGCGCTCATAGTTGAGGATTGGGAGGAGTACGGGAGATACGGGGGAATACGAGGTAAGTAGGATTTCCTTGCCGTCTTGAAGGCATCGTCACTCACTGGTTTACCAGGATTACGCGTTGCACAAGTACGGGCAATCTTCAAGCTACCGGAACACATAAGCTCTACTAGTATTCCGCATCCGCTAGTTTATATTGAATGGTTTACTCACTTTCGAAATCCCGACCCACTCACAGGCTTATATGTCGTGACACGATCGACGCGCAATCATCGGCATCATGGTGCGGTTGTTTCTGCAGATAGAATCGTGCGCACATGCTATCTCACAGCAAAATATACCGGTTCCATATCTGAGCAGGCCTGGACATCATGGACCGTCATAGATACTGCAAAGCAATTTTATTTCAACTCGTACATCAACGTCGACACATTTTCTGACGAAGAAGACAGGTCTACGCGAGAGCGTGTCCACAGCATGAGCAGGTGCAATAGCTTACCTATTGCGATATGATCTTAGCACTACCCTTCGGCGTAGTAGTGATAGTAAGAGGAAGAGAATGGATTGTCCTATTCTACGATACAGGACAGGTTTATATACTTAAGAGAGAACAAATATGTGTCTACATATGTGTAAGTGTATAGTATAGATGGGAAGATATGGCGTGCTAAGCATACCATAAGGTGCAATCATGAGTCTATCATGTTGTCACTATGATATCATAATGAAGTCATTATGATGTCATCTCTATGTCATACATACATAAAGGATGACGCGAGCGATATGAGTAACATTGATTGTAGTCAATCAATAGTTAATCATTCTATAAATATAATTCTATATTTAACACACCCCTTCGCTTAGATATCCTTTATTTAAAGTCTATGATGTTCTCATCATAGAAGGGATCTATATCCGATTCCTGTTGATCAATAAGACCATCAAGAAGTTCCATCAACTTCTTGTGTGATAGACGATCAATACCATCTAATTCAAGATTTTGCCAATCAAGAATTAATTTCGTCAAATCACGAATTTCCTCAGACTCTAATTTATCTGGTCTTTTGATTAATGCATTTGTAGAAGTCGGATATTCTTCTAAGGAAAGTCCCAATCGTTCTCTAAAGAATTTGACCTTTTCAAAGGATAAATTCTTAGTCATGAGATCCGCATTCTGCTCGTTGGTTGGTATGTATTCAAGGACTACTTTTTTAGTCTCGATCAACTCGCGAACGAAATGATAACGAATATCAATATGTTTAGAACGATGTTCTTGTGCAGGATTTTGTGCCCAAAATATAGCGCCTTGGTTATCTACGCTAAGTAAGATGCTTTTAATGGGTGCACCTATTTCGTAAAATAGATTTTCAACCCATGCAATCTGTCTTGCAGCATCTGATAAAGATATGTATTCTGCTTCAGTCGAAGACAGAGCTACAGTCTTTTGTTTTCTACTCGTCCAAGCTACCGCACCACCAGCTAACATTAAGACATAACCGTTTATAGATCGTCGTGTATTACGATCAGCGGCCCAGTCAGCGTCAGCGTAGGCTCTAAATTTATTATTGCCTTTGGCGCTATAAACAATTTTTACGTTTAAGGTATGAGCAATGTATTTGACTATATACAAAGCCTTTTGAATGTGTTCTTGGGACGGATTTGATGAAAATTGGGACATCAAAATTACTGCATAAATTATATCAGGCCTAGTTCCTAAGGCGAGATATAGAAGGGATCCTATTATCTGTTGATAATACGAACGTTCCTGTGGTGTGCATTCTCCTTCATTCTTTATAGGAGCATACCCAGCAGGTAACGGTGTGCGTACAGACTTGCAATCTTCAAGTCCAAATCGCTTGACAACCTTCAAGGCATAAGGACCTTGATCTATGACTAAGAATCCTAAATCACGGTTGTAATTGACTTGGATTCGTAAATACTCTTTGATCTTTCCAAGATCACGACATTCCCACATCTCCATAAATTTCTTTTTAATGGATACGATGGTGGAATCGTCATTTCCCATAAAGAGTATATCGTCGACATACAATATGCATATCGTGATAGTTTTCTTGCCTTTACGAACGTAAACGCCAGAATCAGACAAGCATCGCTCGAAATGCAACGATTTCAACGATTTATCAGCTTGTTTATTCCAGGCATATGATGCCTGTTTCAATCCATATATGGCTTTCCTCAGCCTATATACTTTAGATTCTTGTCCTTTTACAACGAAACCTTCTGGCTGGGCCATGTAAATATCTTCATCAAGATCGCCATATAAGAAGGCAGTTTTTACATCTAGGGCTTGTATATCCCAGTTTTCAAGCACTGATGTGGCCAGAAGTATTCGGATTGTTTCATATCTCGCTACAGGCGAGAATGTTTCGTCGTAATCTAATCCGGGACGTTGACTAAAACCTTTAGCTATGACGCGAGCCTTTTTGCGTCCATCGGTTTTTAAGTCGAAAACCCAACGACATCTGATTAGGTTTCGTCCTTTTGGAAGATCAACTAACTCCCAAATATCTCTAGATTGAAGAGATTTAAATTCGTCATCCATTGCAATCTTCCATTGTTTATACAATTGAGGATTACTGGAGCGCATTTTAGATATATCTCTATAGTCATATGGAATATTATCAACAAGGGGAACAGCCGCTTTTAGAAGGAAATGAAGGAATTCATTTCCAGATTCATTAATCATTCGAGTTAAATGATCATGTTCCGCAGATTTTAATTCAGACTTTAAAGTGAAGATTTCTTTAAGTAGAGAGGCAGATTCATTCATTCTATCAGGGTTCCTGTCTGCTGACGGTGGATCCTGAGTCGAAGAACTCGGAGTTTTATCTTTTAACTGCTCTCGTAAAGCATCTCACTTTTGTTGAATTTCCGCTTCTATCTGTGCAGGAGTTTTATCTCCATATGCATTGTCTCTTTGTACCCTTGGAACTGGAAAACGACCAGAACGGCGAGGACCTATTTGTACAGAAGGTGGACCAGGATCAGATATGATCGGTGGAGGAGGTCTAGGTCTCTGAGCAAATTCTCTAAAACGATCTCTTTGACGTTGTTCAAATTGATCAAATTCTCGATCCGTCATAAATGGGTTTTCTATTTCATCTCGATCTCTTTGATTCAAAGAGAAGGGATTATCTTCATCCATAGGACTATGAGGCGAAGGTGACCTAGATACATATGGTATCGGTGTTATAGGTCTAGAAGGAACAGGAGTCTCCTCTTTTATTTGTGGTGAGGGAGTTCGTCTAAAGGGTTCAGGAGTTTTACGTTTCTTAAACATATCACTCATTTGACGTTTGAATTGATCTCGTAAACGAGACTGTTTATCAATTCCTTGACCCTTTTTCCAATCATCGCGTTGTCTACGATAATTGTCACGTCTTTCTTGTTCTATTTCTTCCCTTTGCCTTCGGATATTATCATCCAAAAAATCTCTTCGACGATCGGCAAATTCATCACCGTCATCATCATCGTTTGAATCATCAGAAGGGTCTGACTGCTGTCGATCAGGAGATGCACCCCTTCGATCCAAACTTGGTGAGCGTCTACGGCTCGGAGAACGTCTACAGTTCTCTGGGAGTAAGTTATCTAAATCCAAATTTTGTGGAGGGCGGTTAGGTTCCTCTTGAGGAATCGCCTCCCAGATCGGACCAAGATCTTCAGTAATTATTTCTGCAGTCTTTCCTTTGCGCGGAAACCTGTTTTCAAAGAATGTAGCCTGGGAGGATATGACCAGTGTGTTTGTCGACGTCATGAACCTATAGCCTTTGGTTCCTGATTCATATCCTACAAAAGTGCATAAAACGGATTTCTCGGACAGCTTATCCGGTCTCCGTTGATCAGGGATAAATACCCAGGCTTCACATCCAAATACTCGAAAGTATGATACGTCTGGTTTTTTATTAAGAAGATTTTCCAGAGGGGTCTTCCATTTAGTCCGCTTTAGGGGAGTGCGGTTGTACACATGCACAGCCGTTCTGAATGAGAACTCCCACCAAGATTTCGGACATCCTGCGTCTAATCGCATAGCTTCAGCTTTGTCAGACAAGGTCTGATTCATGCGTTCAACGTGACCATTTTGTTGTGGGGTGTAAGGAGCTGTCTGTTGATGTTTAATTCCTTTGGTTTTAAGGAATTCTTCAAAGGCTTTATTTACAAATTCCCCCCCTCAATCAGAACGGAGGTGAGAAATAGGTTGTTTAGGATCTACAAACTCATTATACCATCTGGTAAAATATTGTAGAGTTTGATCTTTGGTTTTTAATAAACCAATCCATGTATACGAGGTGAAATCGTCAACGATAACACCAATATATTTGTATTTGTGGTAAGATATGGCCGGTACGGTCATAAGATCCATATGGAGTAACTCAAAGGGACGAGTAGCTCTCTTTGAAGACAGTTTATAAGGTTTTGCCTTCATTTTGCCTTTTAGACAACCTTCACAACGTAGTTTTCCTTCTGGAAGTGTAACTTCTTTCCATCCATTGACATTTAACGGTATCTTCGAAAAGACTTCGTTAGATGGATGACCAAAACGTTTATGCCAGGTCTCATAGTCTAATAATTTTTCTATAGACTCTGCGTTTGGTTTCTTTGTCGGTCTTCCAAGAATCAATTTAGAATTCCTGTTGGCTAAGCCAGGACCGGAAACCAGTGTAGGATTCATTATAATAATCCTACCTCGAGCGTAAACTAATGTATCATCGGGCATAAGATAATGTCCTTCGATACACGTTGATACGCAGCGAGCGCACTCAACCACAAACCAAACCCAACAAACACCTGAAGTGCAGTGGCACCCTCTTAGTGCAGGGAACCGAAGGTAAAAGAAGGGATCGAAGAGGATTGAACGACGGTCGAAGTTCGCTTTTGTTTTGCGAGTCCAGGAGACTTCTCAGACGCCTCGTAAAGTAGTATTTGATCGAATAAGCAGTAGAGGATGAGTGTGGCAAGGAGGGGAACCTAAGATAATCGAAATCGCAGCTAAATGAAGAAACTCGAACTTCTAGAACGCAGTGAATCGCAGAAAAGACTAAAAACCGCAGTAAGACGCAATCGCAGGACTCAAAGGACGCAACTCTGGACGCAGTGAACTCGATACTAGCTTCAAATTTCGACTCTGAGGGAAAAGGGGGAAATGGAAAATCTATTTCTCTGTCTATCTAAGACAGAATATATATGTTAGTTATTTTTAGTTAGGCTAAAGTAAAAGGGAACGGAATAGGTAGCTAAGTAAGCATCGTGCCGACGAGCACGCGCCGATATTCTATATAGGGAAGTGACGAAAGGGAAACGCCCAGTAGCGCAGCGTTGAGGAGTTAAAGCGATAGCTTACCCGATGTGTATAGTAGCTGACCACTCAGCTGAGAAGATGGTGGTACGAGGTTAAGAGAGCTTGTTCCTATTCTACGGTACATGGCAGGTTTATATACTGTCTGTGTCCTAATAGGTAACAACATAGGTAAATATATGTAACTACATATGTCATACTCATATATGGAAATATGGAGCTGCGCTGATGTCATGCGCAGCTATGGTGTCATATGGCGCCATCCGCAGTAAGGATGACGCAAGCGTACTAGAACCTTCTACAAGGTTCTATCTATATATATCCTAATCTGCTTAGTAAGCAGATAAGATAAGATCTCCTTGTTATCTTAGATTAGATAAGATAACTTCGTCACACCCCCTCGCTAAGTCATCCTAGAATATTTATCCGCCATTTCTTCTTAATGAATTCTACTAGGAATTTGTTTTCATCCATTAATGTTTCTAAAAGATTCCACGAGTCCAACATATTAATGTCTTCTCGTTTGAAGGATCTTTTGATCTTTGCCTGCCTTATAGGTTCGTATATCTTCATAATACGATCTCTAACTGGTTTTGGCAGAAGATCTTCTTTTCTATTCATGAACGTATCCTTTGGTATCTTCGGATCAAGCATATCACGAATGAAATTTTGTCGCTTGTTCGTATACATGAATGTTGCTTCAACTCCATTTAACCCTTCGGCTGAAAGGTGTATCCAGTGACTTGCACTATGCATTTTGATAGTGGGATATGGAGTAACATTAACGGTGATTCCTAATTCATTTATAAAGAACTGAATTTTCTCTCTATTCAGGTTCTTAGTCATTAAGTCCGCTATTTGTTGATTGGTCGGAACGTAATAAAGATTGATCTCTTTTTGTTCAACACGTTCCCTAATATAATGATAGCGAATAGAAATGTGTTTTGACTTGTGCTGTTGTGCAGGGTTCGATGCCAGAAATATCGCACCCTGATTGTCGCAAAGAAGGTCAATGCCGCCCAAGGGGAAACCTAATTCTTGGTATAGGTTTAGCACCCACATAATTTGACGTGAGGCATCGGACATTGCCATATATTCAGCTTCCGTTGATGACAACGCAACTGTTTTCTGTTTTCGAGAAACCCAACAAACTGCACCCCCTGCCAAAGTTAAGGCATAGCCTGTAACCGAGACTCTAGTCTCTCTGTCAGATGCCCAATCAGCGTCTGCATAGGCAACGAAGCCTTTCCCATTTCTGGAATAGGTAATTCGTGTGTCAAGGGTGTGCGCTATATATTTTACTATATAAAGCGCCCTTTGGATGTGATCGTAAGATGGATTAACAGAAAATTGCGACATTAAAATAACAGCGTAAGCAATATCAGGCCTAGTTCCTAAGGCTAGATATAATAATGATCCGATTATTTGTTGATAATAGGATCTATCCTCGGAGGATGCTTCAGAGGTGTTTTTAGCAGGTACATATCCTGCAGGTAAAGGAGTTGACACCGGCTTGCAATTTAACAAGCCAAAGCGTTCAACGACTGTCTTTGCATAGGCAGCTTGATCTATTACAAGCGTACCAATCGCTCGGTCGTAATTGATTCTGATGCCCAAGTATTCTTTAACTTTTCCTAGGTCACGACATTCCCACATTTTCATAAACTCCTTTTTGATATATGAAATTGTTTCGGTTCTGTCTCCTATGAAAAGTATATCGTCCACATATATTACACATATGGTAATATCTTTATCTGTGGTTCTGACATATATGCCAGAGTCGGCTAGGCATCGTTTAAATCCTAGGGACTTCAAGGATTTGTCTGCTTGTTTATTCCAAGCGTACGATGCTTGTTTTAAGCCATAAATAGCTTTCTTAAGTTTATAAACTTTAGATTCTTGTCCTTTAATGATGAAACCTTCTGGTTGTTGCATATATATTTCCTCGTCTAAGTCGCCATAGAGGAAAGCAGTTTTAACGTCAAGTGCTTCAATATCCCAATTTTCTAAAGCACTTGTTGCCAGAAGAAGTCTAATAGTTTCATATCTCGCTACTGGCGAGAATGTTTCATCATAATCCAATCCCGGGCGTTGGCTAAAGCCTTTGGCGACAAGTCGTGCCTTTTTACGGCCATCCGACTTAATATCATAAACCCAACGACACTTTATTGGGTTACGCCCTTTTGGTAATTCCATTAATTCCCATATATCTCTATTTTGTAGAGATTTGAACTCGTCTTCCATTGCAGTTCGCCACTGCTTATATAGATCAATATTTTCACCTTTGATCTTATATATATCCCTATATTGATACGTTCGAATTTCTTCTCTTGGTATCATGTTTGTGAGTAAGAAATGTATGAAGTCATTTCCGCACTCTTTGATCATCCTAGCCATTGTTGCTTTGGGATCTATGTCCATAGATCTTGAAGGTGGTGTTTTAGCAGTTGGATTGAAGCGTGTAGCCGCATCCTTATTCGGGATACGACCACCAAAGTCATTCTCGTAATTGTCAATCTGATATTTAATCAGATCTCTTTGTCTGAGAATTTCTTTTTCTATTTCAACTGCTTTCTTTTCACCATACGCATTATCTTTACGTATAATTGGCTTGGGAACGCGATTAGATCTTCGGGGAACTACTGCCGGTGGGGGTACCACTGGAGTGAGTTCATTTAGCCTCTGTTTACTACGAGGTCTATGAGATCTATCTAAAGATTTGGATCTTTCTCTACGTTTTCCCATGGCTTTGGATGATGGTTTAATCGTTTCAGGGATATAATCTGCTGGATTTATAGGCTTTTGAACGGTTGATCGTTTGCCAAATTCCTCTCTAACTTTATTGAAAGTTAGATCTGGCATCGGAATTTGTTCATCAATCTCCTTTTTGAATTCAGAGATTGGTTTACGATCTTTGCTAGTTCGTTCAAGATTCCTATCTGGTGCGAATCTTTCTGCAAGTCTTTTTCTAATATCTAAGACTTGTTCTCTAGTATTCGTACGTGGTGGACTTCTTTCAGGGATGAATTTTTTAAGAATTTCATCCGCATTGCGTCTACGAATTTCTATATTCGTGTGCCTGTCACGAAGTCCACTGTTTTGTTCCAGCAGGCGAGTTCTTTCTCCTGCTTCAAGGTCCTCTAGTTCATCGTCAATGTTCCTCATGGTTTCTTGGAATCTCCTTCTAAGATCATCCATGGTGGAACCTTTTCTGATATCAGGACTATCCGGTTTATCAGCTTCGTCCGGTGTTGGACTACGAGATTTTAATCCCCAAGACGGAGTTTTAAGGCCATCTGATAGGGGTGATAAAGATTCTCGTTTTACTGATGCCGGCTTATCGCCCGAGTGACCGGAGCTGGAGCTTGAGTCGCTTTCAGGATCTCCTCCCTCTACAGAGTCAGCTGGTAGAGGAGATTGTGTGCGCCTGCGACCAAGTTGTCTTCCCCTAACAGGGGAAGGGGATGGAATACCATTATTAGTGTCTCGATTATCGAGAAGGATTGGTGCAAGATCTTTAGTAATAATAATATCACTTTTTCCTTTACGAGGAAATCTGTCTTCAAAGAATGTGGCTTGGGCGGATATGACTAGCGCGTTATTGGAATCCATAAATTTATATGCTTTTGATCCTAGTTCATACCCGACAAAGGTCATAAGTTCTGATTTTGGAGATAGTTTATCAGAACGTTTTTCAACTGGGATAAAGACCCAAGCTTCACATCCGAATACTTTAAAGTATTGGACGTCAGGAAGGGAACTATATAAAAGTTCCCAAGGCGTTTTCCAGTTGCCACGCACAATTGGGGTTCTATTGTATACGTGTACAGCTGTTTCGATTGAAAATTCCCACCATGATCTCGGTATACATGCATCGAGCCGCATAGCTTCAGACTTATCGTTTAAAGTCTGAATCATTCGTTCAGCTCGTCCATTTTGCTGATGTATATGAGGTGCCGATGTTTGGTGTTGAATGCCATTTTTGTCAAGGAAATCTTTAAAGGCTTTATTTACGAATTCCCCCCCTCGATCGGAACGGAGGTAGAGTATTCGTTTGTTAAGTGCAGAAACTTTTGTGAACCATCGCTGGAACACTTCAGTTGTATCTGACTTGTGTTTAAGGAATCCGATCCATACATACGATGAATAATCATCGACCACAACAAGTATATACTTGTATTTGTGATAGGACTGAGTTGGAAACTCTTTTAAGTCCATGTGGATCATTTCAAGCGGACGTGATGCCCGCTTTTTAGATTCCTTGTAAGTTTTTGCCTTCATTTTTCCTTTTAAGCATCCTTCACATCGAAGATTTGGGGATGGTTTGGGAAGATCGCCTTTTTCAAACCCTTTTACGTGTCCTTTTAGATGTTGGAACACGTCTTTACTAGGGTGACCTAGACGTTTATGCCATATATCGTACGTTGATACACTTTCATTTACTGTATAAGTTTCAACAGGTGGAGCCTTATCAACGTGTGTATATGTATTGACAGATTCTCTTTCAAAGAATGGTGGCACTTTGTGGACGTTTTTATGAATAATACGTCCTGTGCATAAAGTTAATGTATCTTGATTGCGATAACTTGCTTCAAGATATATTTCCTTTTTACCATCTTTATAGGAAAAGGTGATCCGTTGATCGTCTTGTGACGCCAGTAACCCTTGCTTACACAACATGCCGTTCGAAACAAGTCGTATGTTAAGACGCGGCATGTATAACACGGGGTACAGTTTCACAAGGTGGCTTGTTCCATTAGATAATTTATGAATAAAAATAACAGTGCCTTGTCCAATTAAATCGGATGTGCCATCTGCTGTTTTTACCAGTTTTACTTTATCAAAAGGTTTATAATCTGAAAAATCATTCAGATTAAAGGTAAAATGCTCAGATGCACCAGAGTCACACATCCATAGTGTTTCTCCAGTCCGTTCTGTACAACAGGAAGGACATTTGCAATTGTCCGTTCTACCAGCACATATTATGTGCTGATGTTGATTTCCCGTTGTATGCATTGGATAGGCGACATGAACCTTATATTTATAGTTTGGACTTATAGGGCTAACTCTCATTGGGACGTTTTTAGATTTACATGAATTTTTATTACATTCCATGTTATATACAATTACAGAATCTGAGATTGTTTTACATACGTCCACTGAATAAGAGTTAGCCCAATCCGTACTAAAATAAGATTTTACCCACTCGTCGTTATAATAATCATCATATGCAGAATTATCATAATTCTTCATATCATAATCGTCGAAAGCCGTGAAGTTATCATTCGGCTGATCATCATATGCCCCTTCTATAAGGGGTTCTTCTTGCATGGGAGTAACTTCTTCTATTCTCCCGGTGGACGATCCTTGTACGAATGGTACAATGGAATGGTGGCCTAGTATGGCCGGTGCAGCAGTATACTGAGTTTGGTTTTGCCCAGTATAGGTCATGCCAGTGGTTACTTGATGAGCGTCAGCTCGTGCTGCCGCTCGGTTGGCCTTCGCAGTTTGGCGAAGTTGCCTATTACGTTGCCAGTTACGGCCACGTGTTTGGTTGGTCATTTGACCCTGCCACTGCTGCTGTTGCTCCGGTAACCTTGGAGCATTACCAGGTCCCATTGCTGGTTGCTGGTTTTGTGGTGTGTATGGTTGGAAACCACCACGACCTCGTCCACGGCCACGGAATCCTCCGCGGCCTCGTCCACGTCCTCGTCCACGACCTTGCCAGGGTGCCTGTCCACCAATTCTTTGTTGCAGGTCACCCCGCGCCATTTGTGCGGTCGTATGTGCGACACTTGAGTGTCGCCTTCTCCATTCTTCCCTGATCTGAATCGCGACGTGCTGGACTGTTAGGCCAGCCGCCGGTGCAGTTGCCAAAACGGCTCCTACAAAATTGTCCCAGCGATGCGGAACACCGCGGACAATTATCATCGCTTTTTGTTCTTCGGGTAGCGAGAAACCCTGGCCACTTAATCGCTCAAATTTGGCGATTATTTCATTAAGGGACTGTTCAGGATCCCTTCTTTCATCAAGCTTCCAATCCAGGGCAGCCTGGAATTCGTTGAAGGTACCGGTTCGACCGGTATCTCCGTATCTCTGTCGCAAGGCGACCCAAAGGACCCTTGCATTGAGATGAGCTCCTGTGTCGTATATCTCCGCGATAGAATCGCTCAAACGGAGCATAATTGATCCCAGGGCTTTCTCGTTATCAGAGAGCCACTCTAAATATGTGTCTCTCTGATCTAATAGAGCTTGAATATTTGCCGGTATTGGGGCCGGCAGAGGTGCTGCACCTTCTTCTTCAGGTAACATTGCGTCGAAGTCATGAGCTTCGAGTGTTGCCTGCTCGGTGGCATTTAGATCGAGAGGTTGAATAAAGGAATCTCTCATGTATTTGTAGATTCCTTTTACTTGTAAATAGGCTGTCATTTTGCGAGCCCATAAGCGATAATTGTCTCCCTTAAGTAAGGGGACAGTGGAGAGTGATGCTGAATCTTCGGACATCTTTCTTTAGATAACGAAGATTGAGAGTGATGCGAGGAAGGCGGCAAGAAAGAGTTGTAAAAAGGTTCTTCGGAACCTTTGTTGGATGATGATTTGGTTTGGTTCAGCTAATGAGCTGAACGAACTTGAACTGTGTTGCGAGAATGGTTCTACCTCGCTATATTCGGGTCCTCGATCTTCGATTAAAGATCTTCGGAACCTGATTTCGTCGGTTAACGTGAAACCGGATCGAAAAGTGTCAGTTTCAAGTCTGTACTGACGATTTATCAGCGAGGTATGGACACCTGCTGAATGACGAGCTGTTCCTGGTAAATATACAGGAAGGGGAGTATCTGCTCTTGGGACGTAATAATCGTTTGGATCACGATCTAATTCGTCCTCGGATGATGAGGCAGATGGGTATGTAGGTACTATCCGATTAACTGGTCGGGTAGTAATTCGAGCTGAACTGCTTGCGAAGTTTGCAGTTAGCGATTCAAGTTCACTGTCGGATGATGAACTTGGAAATAGGTTGTTTAACCTATTTAGGTCTTCTGCTAATCTATTATATCTTCTAGCTCGACGGCTCATAGGCTGGAGCGAAGATTTTATCTAAAATTGGAACAATTAATGAGGTGTCATTACGAAAACGACAACAACCCATTCGTGCAGCTTATGAGCTGCTCCAAGCATGGATATGCCTGGACGCCACCACCTTGGACGTGTACCCGTGTGTGTGAATGTGCTACCTGTAAGAGATGACATGCATATGGTCCTGGAACTGGGAGCGCGCAAAACGGCATTTCTCCCCTGGATCCCCTTGAACGGGGGAGAACAGTTTGTTCCAGGAATAGAAATAGCTTCTGGTCCATAAACCCCCCAGACAGCTATGTAAGCACGACCGGTAAACAATATGAAGCTATCTAGATAGGATTGTGGGATCACCACAGAGCCTAAACTTAGAATGTTCCTATAGAACATTCCGACTAGAGGAGTCCCTAAGGGCGCATCCTCAATAGACTGCGTGTACCACCCCAAATGGGATGTCAGCACGTCCTTTATACTAGAATAGCTATTTTACGAGCCATATTGTATTCTAAAGCCTCCAATGGGCTTATGATGTTATATCGTGCATTAATACCCCAATCACGTCACGGAGGGCAAGTAAAACTCCGTGGGGGTCAGGGTTGCCATGCCAGCCCTGAGAAACGTAGGTGGTACCCTTATCCCTGGGTGTCTAGGAGATCCCCCTTAGCCCTAGGGTCCGGGCGCATGTCATTAGCTCTTATAACAGGTGCAAGGTGTTAGCTGTAATCAACGGTGCTACAAGTACACAGACCCGCACGATACTATACCTGTGTTCACACATCGCGTACGTCGTTGGCGATAGCGTCGACAAGCAATACCATGTCGGGGCCCATAACCTGACGAAAGGGAAACGCCCAGTAGCGCAGCGTCGAGGAGTTAAAGCGATAGCTTACCCGATGTGTATAGTAGCTGACCACTCAGCTGAGAAGATGGTGGTACGAGGTTAAGAGAGCTTGTTCCTATTCTACGGTACATGGCAGGTTTATATACTGTCTGTGTCCTAATAGGTAACAACATAGGTAAATATATGTAACTACATATGTCATACTCATATATGGAAATATGGAGCTGCGCTGATGTCATGCGCAGCTATGGTGTCATATGGCGCCATCCGCAGTAAGGATGACGCAAGCGTACTAGAACCTTCTACAAGGTTCTATCTATATATATCCTAATCTGCTTAGTAAGCAGATAAGATAAGATCTCCTTGTTATCTTAGATTAGATAAGATAACTTCGTCAGGAAGGGACTTTGTGAGTGTAAAGTAAAAGAAATCGAAAAGAAATGAAATAAAAGGAAATCTATGCGACGACCGCGGCGCTGACGTTGAGCTCCGAGAAGTGGACTTGAGGATAGCCTAGGATAACGATGGACACTTGACGATACTTGCGCGCTGAGCGGAAAACGAGACGACGCTGAAATACGGGGGAAATGAACCTCTGCGAAGGTGACCGAACTTCTTTTAGGCTCGGATGTATTCGTTCTGGAGTCTTTCTACCTCTGGATGATTAAGTAAATCGCGCGGGATGTCGACAACATGCCAGGTAGTCAGGCAAGGGTAGATACAGGGTGCCGGAACGAGCTGGGGGAATATGTCTCCTTTTCTGGTCATGAGGAGGTAATGGGTGTGGCATCGGTCGATAATGATATAAGGGCCGCCGTGATCGATCTCCAGTCCTCGTCCTGCGATATGTGGCCTATGGATAACCCTATGAACTAGCTGTCCGCGCCCTAGGTGGATGGTACTCTGGTTGCCTTGCTCAAGACCGAAATACTCGACGCGATTGATAAGGTCAAGCTCGAATCCGTTTCTTCGCCGATCCTCCGCGCTCTGCTCCGGCTCTTCCATCCATCTCCTATGCCTTATCTCGTCGCCGGTACTTGGGGTGACTGTAGCGTGGAACTCTCCTCCTACTAGCGGGGACGCCGAAAGCTGTCTAGATTGGCCGAATATAGCTCCTAGCGAATGATACCAGTCGCCGCGCCTTCTGTTAAACGAGGGGTACATGCTCCCATAGGGATACGCTGGCTCTTGCAAGCTTTGTATCGGCGCGTCGTCTCCTTCTCGGAAAAGGGGGTACTCGGGCGGAGGCGTCGAAAGCCGCTCGATAAGAGGCCGCGCTCTATCGCCGTTCTCCTGGATCGCGTCGTTAGCTGAGAGTGCTGGGGAACTCATCTGGGAAGAAGGGGAAAGCGTCAAGAGCGACGCTATTCAATCTGAGTCCTCTTTTTCCATGCCGCGTGATTCCGAGGTCGCCGAGGATGATCGCTGATGCGCCTTTTGATGCTCCTTGCCGATCCTGCCTCGGATGAGTCATGGTCCGCAACTCCACGTGATCCAAATGCTCCGACATGCCTAAGGCTTAGGGCTTGAACATAATCGAACCTGTCGCCCTTCTTTTGAGTTCGATCTTCCTTTCCTGCTTCGGTCCGCTTCGGCAATCGTCCTATCGCTTCGGTAGGTCTTCTATTATGCGCGTTTTCTGAACATAATCGAACCTGTCGCCCTTCTTTTGAGTTCGATCTTCCTTTCCTGCTTCGGTCCGCTTCGGCAATCGTCCTATCGCTTCGGTAGGTCTTCTATTATGCGCGTTTTCTCCGTCCAGCCGCTCCTCTAGTCCATCAACGTTCTACCCGAGTCTGTAAAGGAAAAGACTACCATCTTTTCATCTTGTTTACAAGTCAATCCTTGTCGGATTAATCTGCCGTTTGAAATCAAGCGTGCAGTTGCCCGTGGCATATAGAGGACAGGGAAGAGCTTTACGAGTGTTGTTTCCCCTGTGGATAACTTGTGTTCAAGAATAACTGTGCCAAGTCCCTCAAGACGATCTAAACCATTAGCAGTTTTAACACTGTGGTTTTCGTTTGCAGGAAATTCTCTGTATTCAGAGAAGTCTTTTCTACTAAAGGTAAAGTGATCGGATGCACCAGAGTCACACATCCATAGTGTATCTCCAGTACGTTTTTCAACACATTCCAGACAGGGACATGTCGGATGTACTTTATCCTTAAATTTTCTTTTATTGACCGCTAAACATGTAAAAGGTTTCTTAAACATGTTACCAATATTATATGATCGTTCGATCATATTTGCATTATAAATGGCAGTATTACTCGACTTATCTCTTACGAGGCAGGTTTCGTCAAAATTTTCTTTATAATTTATACTATCATATAGTACAGATTGTTCAAAGAAGCAATTTATAGTACGACGATGATGTCCCAATTTAGGGAACACCATTTTCATCGCTGCCTCTATAAAGAGAAAGTTAGCCATTTCCAGCTTCTTAATGGTTTCATACCATTGTTCGCCGTTATCTTCATAGTAATAATCGTCATAATATAGTTCAGCTTCCTGATCTATATCCATATTTTTGTAATCGATATCGTCTGACGATATCCCCATTCCTCGGTTCGATTTATAGGACTCAAAGTCCTGTTCGTCCTTTTCTCTTTGTTTGCCTTTGCTAGAGCCGGCAACTGGCTCAGTGATGTCATAAGGCCCAATACGGGCGACGGTATGTGCAGAACTCATAGTATGTTCTGCGGCTTTGGCAGCCTTCTTCTCGGCTGCATCTGCCTTTCGGCGTTCTCGGTTCCTCTCCCAGTTAGGACCACGTGTTTGGCCCTCAACTTTACCCGGCCAATTTTGATTTGCCGGAGGAGCAGTAGGAGTCGGTGTCTGAGCGCCTTGTGGAGGCCTAGAATAAGGCCTCCCCCCACGTCCTCGACCTGCTCCGCGGCCACGTCCGCGAGCACGTCCTCGTCCTCGACCACGTACTTGTTGCCATGGTTGCTGCTGTTGTTGCGACGTATTAGCCGTCGCGGCAGATTCAGGGTGCCTTTGGCGCCACTCATTCTGAATTAAGGGAAGTATCCCTTGGATCGTAAGATCCGATGGTTCTGTTGTGGCTAGAACCACAGCGGCAAAGTTGTCCCAATGACGGGGGACAGCTGAAAGTACAATCATTGCCTGTACATTTGCAGGCAATGTAATTCCGCTTGATGCTAAGCGGTTTATGATGGCGAGGAGGTCGTTTAAGGATTGTGTGGGATCCTTTTTATCTTGGAATTTCCAATTTATTGCTAATTGGAAATCATTGTAAATACCGGCAGACGTTGTCACACCGTATTGTTCTGCTAAGTTCTGCCATAGAACTCGGGCAGAAACAACATGTTCATTGATCTGCTGTATAGTAGCAGTACATTTCATGTTTATGGATCCGAGGATGCGATCATCCTCGACGACCCAATCATCAAAGGCCTTTTTGATAGCCTCTGCATCATCAATCATTTGTTGAGTGATGGCGGGTTGTGCCGGTTGTGCCGGCATTGCGGGTATCGCATGTTCAGTTTCCGTTTCTGGAACTGCTGCTGTTGCTGGAACAGCTGGAACAAAGGCTTGAACCCCTGTGTCCAGATAAAATTGTTCCAACGGCGTTATCCGTCTTGGACGAACATAATCGGTTTTTAGGTACCGATATAGACCTTTAGTTTGTAATAGGAAACGCATCATGCGTTCCCATTCTTTATAGTTAGTTCCATTCAGAACGGGAATGGAACTGGGAATCGTCAAGTCGTTAGACATATTAGACGAGGAAGGCGGTGGTGATGATTATGATATAGGCTGACAAAAGACGCCAAAAGAAACGGAAGTTTCTTTGATTTTCGAGGTTTTCGACCTCTTGGTTATCTCTTTCGAGATTACGGCATGTACGCCTATTTGCTATGTGTTGGGCTACTGAAGTGCCCCTAGGTGGAATCCAAAGATCTAAGGTGGGCGGAACTCCTTCTTCGATAGCTGCTTGTCTACGACGATGTATTATTTCGTCTTGCAAGGTACGACCGTTTCTAAGTCGTGCGGCTAGGAAGTGATCTCTTCGATCGTGAACTGTGACAGGTCCACGAGTTGTAACACCGAATCTGGTGTCAGGGTTGACAACACGAACTATCGTCCTAGAATAGGACGAAGATGGAATTGGTGCCGGTGTATCAATAAAAGTCCGGTCCCCTAAGATTAAGGGAAACGGTGGGATTGGAGCGTCGTAAGAAGGAGGTAATCTCCGGGCAGGAGGAAATGATTCTCCTTCGGCTTTGTAAACTGGTAACGGAGTACTAGTTTCGGAATCCAGTTTTCTTTCCTAAAAAAGAATTTAATGAGCTTAAAGCTTAATTAAAGCTAAAAGTCTAATTCATCTTTATTAAGTTACCAGGGTGCCATAGACTAGGATGTCAGACTATATAGAGTTCCTCGGTTACGAGTATAGTCCATATTCGGTTAAACCAACCGACCCTGAGTAACTTAGTTACAAGCCAAGCTTAGATAAAGCTCAGGTCCACAGGTCCACTCGGTCTTGAAAGCTCGGATTATCCCTGAATGCTGTAAATGACATGCAAAATCAATCGCTGGCTCAAGCGCTCTTGGGCGAACCACGGTTTTACCCATTGCGATTGTAAATAGAAATAATGTCTGGTCCATAAACCCCCCAGACCATTATATAAGCACGACCGGTAATCAATATGAAACTTCTAAATGGGATTATGGGATTACCATAGAGCCCAAACTTAGAATGATCTTAACGATCATTCCGACTAAAGGAGTCCCTAAGGGCGCATCCTTAATAGACTGCGTGTACCACCCACAATGAGGTGTCAGCACGTCCTTTATACTAGAAGTTTCTAAATACGAGCCATATTGTATTATAAAGCCTCTAGGGGCTTATGATGTTATATCGTGCATGAATACCCCAGTCACATCACAGAGGGCAAGTATAACTCTGGGGGGGCCGACATTGCCATGCCAGCATCGAGAAACATAGGTAGTACCCTTATCCCTGGGTGTCTAGGAGATCCCCCTAAAGCCCTAGGGTCCGGGCGCATGTCATTAGCGCATATGCCATATCAAGGATTAGTGATATCAAGATGATAAGACCATATCAGGCTCGCTGCGATACTATACCAGTGGGACATCATGTCGGATGACGAGCAAGCGAGCGGCGATGTGGGTCCTGGCAATATCGACGGCGGGGCCCATAACCTGACGAAGAAGACAGGTCTACGCGAGAGCGTGTCCACAGCATGAGCAGGTGCAATAGCTTACCTATTGCGATATGATCTTAGCACTACCCTTCGGCGTAGTAGTGATAGTAAGAGGAAGAGAATGGATTGTCCTATTCTACGATACAGGACAGGTTTATATACTTAAGAGAGAACAAATATGTGTCTACATATGTGTAAGCGTATAGTATAGATGGGAAGATATGGCGTGCTAAGCATACCATAAGGTGCAATCATGAGTCTATCATGTTGTCACTATGATATCATAATGAAGTCATTATGATGTCATCTCTATGTCATACATAAAGGATGACGCGAGCGATATGAGTAACATTGATTGTAGTCAATCAATAGTTAATCATTCTATAAATATAATTCTATATTTAACATTTTCCATTACCCAAACACATATGTACATAATCTAATGAACAAGAATGTCTAATAACTATTTTATCCCCGATCTTGAGTGCCGGCCTATAGTGGCATCCATAGACCATATAGCAATAAGCAAATGCTGCCATAGAAACTCCGTGACAGCATAATGTACTATCTACGACGCACGTTATCGCTGCGGCAGAAATGATGGAGCATCACTGTCGTCGATATCGGATCATGATATGGATCTATGTGCGTGGAGATGATATATTCGGCTATCAATCCAACCGCGTGGCTACAATCGGGCTGAGTTTTTCCTGATGTCCATCTTTCACATTGCCTGTGCTGGCCTCGCCTTCACTGGAACATTCCTTAGATGAACGTGTCTTCTATTACTATTACTTCGCTCAAATGCGTTCTCTGCATCCCATGTTGATTGGAAATGGCTTGGCTGACGTGACATATTCCGTAAGAGCCCATGCCCATGCACATAGCAGGACTAATTAAATGATTAAGTTGATTACGCAAAATCCGAAAGGGGCGGTAGCGAACGCCGTTTGCGCGTTATCTAGTCTTCATTTGGCACAAACAGAAATATTGCATTCACCAGAGTCAAGCATAGAACAAAGCAAAGCGACGTACTTCCGTGATGAAGCGTACTTCCAGATCAGTAGTTCTCGCTACATTGGCAGGTTTTCGGCAGGTTCCACTCTGGCCGTTCCAGCGGCTTTCCGGAGCTGCCGGAGTGGTGTCAGAGCGCCTCGCCACTTTTTTATGCAAGGTACATTGCTCCGAGAGCCGTTTTGATGGCTCTGAAAGCACTGAGATCGCACTGAGATCGGTTTTGTGGCTTAGCAAAGCAGTTCAAGTTTCAAAATTATTTTTTATTGCAGCATTGTATATTACAGTAGCGGAAGCGGGTACTATGGGAAAGAGACAAGTATTGATGTAACAATGCTGAATCTTCAAGCTTCAAGAGTGGGTTGGGTGATAGCGATTGACGAAGAGCATCCCTCTGTCCGCCACTTGTTCTAATTTTTTCACCAAGTCGTATTGACCATGATATACCGACAAGCAGTGGTCTAATAGTAAAGCTCGGAGGACTTCGGCCAACAAAACCCGACTCTGTTCCAAAGATTAGCCTGAATTGCCGTGCCTCGAATGAAGAGTTAAAACACTTACGTGGCTTTCGCTTGGATTCTCTTTCCAATCGGACTCTTCTTCGCCATTCGGACGGAGCTGTATCCTAGGTGAAAACCGCGATAGGAGTTTATTTTCGGCATCCTCTGGCAAAAGGGGTGTTCCCGAGGATGTTCTTGAGAGTATTGCAAAGTTTCTCAACAAGGGTATTGTCTCGCACAGCGTGGTTGGCTTTCCACTCCCTCTCGAGCAACGGGACTTCAACTAGAGATATGTCTGTGGTGCCGACAGATAGACCCTCGTTAGGTTGAGGGGATGGGAACGTCGCATGTTCCACCAGGAAATCGTGCAGGTTGGATATGATGATGGCGGTGTTGAATCCCCGCAACCTACTCGGTATTTTCCTCGCGCGGGTTTACCCCAGACAACGGCGCTAGACACCCAAGCAGCGCACGGCAATTCACGAGACATCTACTCGCGGTGTTACCCGGTGAAGCAACGGCGAGACCCATCCTTTTCTTCGTGGGACGCACGGCGTTTGCCGGTAAGACAATTCCGGTGAGCATCGCAGTGAGTCGTGACTCGTGAGTCTTGATCAGGTTTCTTCTACCCATATGAGCACTCAACGAAGACCGAACAGCTTCAAGAGCGACAACATGAAAGGGAGACGAGAAAGGCTGCGACGGGTTGTATGGATACTAGTGGTAAGCACCTAATCAATTTCTGCTCGACCCACGCTTATGATTTGCTTTACTTATAACTTCTTCCGCGTAACGGTATCAAATGGAAACGAAACAGGAAACTTTCAAACATTTCTTCCCAACTATGAAGAACAACTGCGCCGGCAATTCTTGAAGTTTGCCGCTACTCAATTACCCGGTACGTCAGTCAGTCTACAAACGGTCAATTTAACGATCTCTAATTATCTTGTTTACAGGTCATCCACTCAGGGCCGCCTTCGCATGCACTGGATCGACTTGCGCAGCATTACTCTCGGTGTCGGTTGCTACGACCGGTGACGCCGACTCCCGCTGACTCCACGGTCGGAGCGAAGACAAGTCCTGTTACAGTGGAGCCCACCAACGATGATACCCTCCGCTACATCCAGCACCGCCATGCCACCTTTGTCACCAGACATTGAAGTTGCAACACAGGTTGCCTTGACAAGCGAAGTACTTGATATTGACAAGGCCATTGCAGTTGAACCAAGAGCAGAGTCTGGTCTTTTCTCTGACAGAGGTGCACATAATATCTATCATGGCTGCACCAAACGATGAAGCTGAAGTTTCCGCAACTGTGACAACGGAGACTACCATACCAGCTGCGAAGCGGGGGCGAAAGGAAAAGAACCATCGTCAGGAACCCAAAACGAAGACGAAGGGACAGGGTGCTCGAGTGAAGAAACGCAAGGTTCTGTCGATGGAGGAAGAGAAGGATCAAGGGTTGTCGCCAAAGGTGGAGGTGACACCTACAGCACGCGCTTCAGCGCGGTAAGTGGATCATTTCAATTGCTATTCTTCAAGCTAAGTTTATCAATAGACTTCATAGCATCAGTTACGCAAAAGCTTTCGTCAGCGTTCGCTAAATCGCCAGGTGTACTAGACGACAAGTTTGTCACGCAGTCTATTTAAATATTCCAATAGAATTCAATTCATAGTAACATTCAACCTAGACGTAGACCTTCTAATAGAATATATGCCTGTATATTCCCTGCCAGCCTCGGACCATGCCACGCGATGCGGTGGCCCACAACTGACAAGTGATTATCTGCCAACTGGCGACAAGTACCGGAAGAGTCCGGCATTTCGGATCCTCTATTTACCGGCCCAATATGGACCGCTTCTCACCCCACAAGGGAAATACGCGACGTTCTGAAATCTACACGTCCAAATGAGAAAAATGTTAGATGTGCCTGAGAGCGCAACTGTTAATATGAGATCTGTAACACGCCATTGTGACATCAGAATAACCTGACGATCGGAATTTTTCGAGATGTTGATACAACATCTAAACCCTGGTTATCAGCACAATGTTTGACTTGGCAACAATTTTTATATGACCGGACAATGTCACCCTGATGTTTGCCAGTAGAATGTTTGCCTAACATCTGCTTCTAGGGCATAATTTAGACATCTTTATTAGATACCATATTGACATCACGTTGACCTTACCATGATGTCCATTATCATATTTTTTTTGTATTCGACATGTACACTCTCGATAAGTACAACATACCACTAATCTATAATACTATGATCATGAATACATCCGAGGGAGGGAGCACGAGGCTCCAATTGCGAGCGGTCGCGGGTGTGGATGAACAGGAATATAGGCAAAGTCCATTATTTGGACATACAAACAAAGACATGGCATCTCCACTAACACCGTACACGAACGAACCCATACCCCCTTGGCCACCGCGGCAACACGCACAATACTCGGTATGTGTCCTCCCCCCCTCGCCAGCACCCAAACACGGTTTAGAATTTATTAACTCAACCCAATTACTAGAACCCGCCACTGCTCTTCAAGAAACCCTTTGCCACCGGCCCACCGCGGCAACACTCGCAACACTCACAATACTCGATATGTGTCCTCCCCCCTTCGCCCGCACCCAGATGGCCCATCGACCAAACAGTCCCCCGCAGCGCCACGGTGGCTTCCATCTTTTGCCCGGATCACATAGCATACCCACACACGACGCGGACCGCGGTCGACAGACTCGACACCCTGTCATTACCACAACGTGTCCATATCACCCCTAATAGATTTTTATGAGTAGTATCTTAGCATGCAATATATTGAATGTTCCGAGAAATGTAACAGTCGAGTAGCAACCACATTTATTTGTGATGAGCTATCTGAGTCAATCTAGTGAATCGTGATGTCGTGGTGACATTGTGGTAGTGTCTGCCTGATGATCATCGGGATATGATACTTGGGATGCCCTCACAACATCACAGGAAGATGTATTTCCTCTGTCCATATTCAGACATAGGTATCAGATCGGATAAAATTGATCAGAGAATACAGGCGTTTTTATATGCAATAAACATTCGTTACGGGCTTGTCACAATATTTGTATTGAAATACTTTTTCCCGCCTCAGGATCACTTGGACGTGTACGCACAGCTATATTGCAAATCAGGACAGTCTTCCACTTAATGGGAACGATGCTCACAACGCATCAATGTTCCGTCATAGGCACTATCAAGACAAATGGTAAACAGAAACGATCAGCTAGTAATTGCTTAGCACTCGCTCGAATATAGAAAGTAATCGGCCATACTTTATGTCACGGTACCCTTCAGATTCAGATATATGTCTAGCAAGGCTCGCATTTCGTGATGGTGACCGGAGGGGCGGTCACCGTAACAGTCACGTAGTTGGTGGCTGGGATACAGCTGGTGCATGGGACACATTGAACGCTGGACGTCGTTGGCAGCACGACAGGGATACTAGGCCTCGTAGTAGATGAAGTCGTTGGAAGTACGATGGGGATACTAGGCCTCGTAGTGGATGACGTCGTTGGAAGCACGATGGGGATACTAGGCCTCGTAGTGGATGAAGTCGTTGGCAGCACGACGGGGATACTAGGCCTCGTAGTAGATGAAGTCGTTGGAAGCACCATGGGGATACTAGGCCTCGTAGTGGATGAAGTCGTTGGAAGTACGATGGGGATACTAGGCCTCGTAGTAGATGAAGTCGTTGGAAACACGATGGGGATACTAGGCCTCGTAGTGGATGATGTCGTTGGAAGTACGATGGGGATACTAGGCCTCGTAGTGGATGATGTCGTTGGCAGCACGATTGGGATACTAGGCCTCGTAGTGGATGAAGTCGTTGGCAGCACGACGGGGATACTAGGCCTCGTAGTAGATGAAGTCGTTGGAAGCACGATGGGGATACTAGGCCTCGTAGTGGATGATGTCGTTGGCAGCACGACGGGGATACTAGGCCTCGTAGTGGATGAAGTCGTTGGAAGTACGATTGGGATACTAGGCCTCGTAGTGGATGAAGTCGTTGGCAGCACGACGGGGATACTAGGCCTCGTAGTAGATGAAGTCGTTGGAAGCACAATGGGGATACTAGGCCTCGTAGTAGATGAAGTCGTTGGCAGCACGATTGGGACACTAGGCCTCGTAGTGGATGAAGTCGTTGGAAGTACGACGGGGATACTAGGCCTCGTAGTGGATGATGTCGTTGGCAGCACGACAGGGATACTAGGCCTCGTAGTAGATGAAGTCGTTGGCAGCACGACAGGGATACTAGGCCTCGTAGTAGATGAAGTCGTTGGAAGCACGATGGGGATACTAGGCCTCGTAGTGGATGAAGTCGTTGGCAGCACGACGGGAATACTAGGCCTCGTAGTAGATGATGTCGTTGGCAGCACGATGGGGATACTAGGCCTCGTAGTGGATGAAGTCGTTGGAAGTACGATGGGGATACTAGGCCTCGTAGTAGATGAAGTCGTTGGAAGCACGATTGGGACACTAGGCCTCGTAGTGGATGATGTCGTTGGCAGCACGATTGGGATACTAGGCCTCGTAGTGGATGAAGTCGTTGGAAGCACGACGGGGATACTAGGCCTCGTAGTGGATGATGTCGTTGGAAGCACGACGGGGATACTAGGCCTCGTAGTAGATGATGTCGTTGGCAGCACGATTGGGATACTAGGCCTCGTAGTGGATGATGTCGTTGGCAGCACGACGGGGATACTAGGCCTCGTAGTGGATGAAGTCGTTGGAAGCACGACGGGGATACTAGGCCTCGTGGTAGATGAAGTCGTTGGAAGCACGACGGGGATACTAGGCCTCGTAGTAGATGATGTCGTTGGAAGCACGACGGGGATACTAGGCCTCGTAGTAGATGATGTCGTTGGAAGCACGACGGGGATACTAGGCCTCGTAGTAGATGAAGTCGTTGGCAGCACGATGGGGATACTAGGCCTCGTAGTGGATGAAGTCGTTGGAAGTACGACGGGGATACTAGGCCTCGTAGTGGATGAAGTCGTTGGAAGTACGACGGGGATACTAGGCCTCGTAGTGGATGAAGTCGTTGGAAGTACGATTGGGATACTAGGCCTCGTAGTGGATGAAGTCGTTGGAAGCACGATGGGGATACTAGGCCTCGTAGTAGATGAAGTCGTTGGAAGCACGATGGGGATACTAGGCCTCGTAGTAGATGACGTCGTTGGAAGCACGACGGGGACACTAGGCCTCGTAGCGGATGATGTCGTTGGAAGTACGATTGGGATACTAGGCCTCGTAGTGGATGATGTCGTTGGCAGCACGACAGGGATACTAGGCCTCGTAGTAGATGAAGTCGTTGGCAGCACGACGGGGATACTAGGCCTCGTAGTAGATGAAGTCGTTGGAAGCACGATGGGGATACTAGGCCTCGTAGTGGATGATGTCGTTGGCAGCACGACGGGGATACTAGGCCTCGTAGTGGATGAAGTCGTTGGAAGTACGATTGGGATACTAGGCCTCGTAGTGGATGAAGTCGTTGGCAGCACGACGGGGATACTAGGCCTCGTAGTAGATGAAGTCGTTGGAAGCACCATGGGGATACTAGGCCTCGTAGTAGATGAAGTCGTTGGCAGCACGATTGGGACACTAGGCCTCGTAGTGGATGATGTCGTTGGAAGCACGACGGGGATACTAGGCCTCGTAGTAGATGATGTCGTTGGCAGCACGATTGGGATACTAGGCCTCGTAGTGGATGATGTCGTTGGCAGCACGACGGGGATACTAGGCCTCGTAGTGGATGAAGTCGTTGGAAGCACGACGGGGATACTAGGCCTCGTGGTAGATGAAGTCGTTGGAAGCACGACGGGGATACTAGGCCTCGTAGTAGATGATGTCGTTGGAAGCACGACGGGGATACTAGGCCTCGTAGTAGATGATGTCGTTGGAAGCACGACGGGGATACTAGGCCTCGTAGTAGATGAAGTCGTTGGCAGCACGATGGGGATACTAGGCCTCGTAGTGGATGAAGTCGTTGGAAGTACGACGGGGATACTAGGCCTCGTAGTGGATGAAGTCGTTGGAAGTACGACGGGGATACTAGGCCTCGTAGTGGATGAAGTCGTTGGAAGTACGATTGGGATACTAGGCCTCGTAGTGGATGAAGTCGTTGGAAGCACGATGGGGATACTAGGCCTCGTAGTAGATGAAGTCGTTGGAAGCACGATGGGGATACTAGGCCTCGTAGTGGATGATGTCGTTGGCAGCACGACGGGAATACTAGGCCTCGTAGTGAAAGACGTCGTTGGCGGTACGCCTGGAAATAAGCAGTCTGTCATGACGGGCCGCCCCGTTCTGACGCGAGGCTCATCCCTCACATGAGTCTCGTTGCACGTCGGTATTACGTCTGTTTCCGTTTCGCGATAAGCCGTCCAATTCGTTCCATTGCATGGCACCAAGTAGGGCGTTATATTTTCGATTGTGGTTGTAGAGATATACCCGTCCGGATAACTTTTCATTGCGGTTGTGGTGCCTGTAGGTTCGTGAGTTGAAACGCAAATCGTCATTCTGCCTTGCGCCATTGCAAAGTTCGGGAAGCAAAGAATCACGAGTGCTAGGAAGGGCCCGAGCATCGTGAATGGCGACTCTTGCAACATGCGCCAGATACGAAAAGTATCTTATACCAAGATCAGACTTGCACGCAAATGACGGGAAGAAATAACGCACGAGAGGGGTTCCGAGGGCATGAAATTGCTGCCACATGTTGTAAGCCATGTTGTAGTTATGAAGAATCTCGGTTCGTTGCTGGCGTTCTGACTACGATTGTGTGTGACAGTGACATGATGTGACGCACAACACTTACTCCTAATCCGATGTTTTCACACTGCAAATCTAACGACCTCGTGTACCATCAAGCGCCCAGATCTCAAGCCTCGTTGACGGGATATTGGATTATTATGGCATCCCGAACAGGCGTTTGACAGTTCTAAAAACCAACGGAAGCGAAATGATATTCACTTCCTTTTTGAGTCAATCACACCAAGGTTGTTGGCTGGAGCGAGGCGCGGCGCGTGTCAGCCTGATGGAAAAAGAAATGGGTTCTAGCGCTTCGAAGCTGCCTAGTCTGTCTATTCACCTTGCCTGTACACGAATGATATTGCCGCTAGGTCCAAATCGTTCACCCTGGAGAACCTTGAATCAATCCTGAGCATCGAGGGCAGTACTCTGTTGCTCATTTGACGTAAAATCCGACTGATCTACCAAATCAAGAACCTTGAAAGACGAGATTAGGACACAATGTAATTCGGGGAACTTGGGGTCGAACGTGTTTGACATGATGCCTCGTTGGTTCCTTCAAATCAGCGTTTGCTTCATTGAGCGATCAATATCGAACAGTCGACGATTACATGAAGATAGTGCATTTGAGATCAATTATGGGCCTACAACTACATGAAACCATACGTTCCTCCATAGAATGTGAAAAAAACTGAGCAATGCACCTACAATACTCACACCTGGTCTATCGGCACGTAGGTGTCTTTGGCGAGCCAGGTCTCAGGCACCAAAGCACGGACATTCGGATGCAATCCACCAAGAACGATTCTTCGCAATTCTGTAGAGGTCAAAACCCCTCTGTATGGTACCGTGTCGACGATGCTCTAGGATGTGCATTAGAAAGTTGAGGTAACACTATGATCACCATATCTTACCCCGTTATCACCTTTAACGAGCGCCGTCAAGGCCTCTTTCGCATCTGGCTCATCTCCGATCTGTACGAATTGGATGCCCATCGTGTTGGGATGGTATCTGGAACTTTTCAGGCGCGCCACGGCTTGCTCGATGACGCTAGCCGGGTCGTCAGCTACAAGGATAAAACGAATAAGCTCATGAGGCCGATTTTACTGTCAAAGAGAATAGCGCACTTGGCACTCCGTCCGTAAGGATAATGATATCTAACGGCGGAATCTTCGAGTATTCTTCGGAGTTGGAGACGGTGCGGTCGATTCTGTCAAGATGGCCATTAAGCACGGCTTTCAGTATTGCCCCCGTCGGCGTCCATCCTTGCGAATATCATAAATCTAGGAACGAATACAACAATACTGTATTCCCTACCGTTTGGCATAATACCGTCAAATCTCGATTTAATTGTTTCTGCACCCTGCTAAAAGTGAGACCGGAGTTGCGACGCATGGTATACAGACGCACTTGTGCTCCTTGATCATAGATATCGCAGTTCAGGAATCGCAAGCTCATTGAGCGCACATTCAGCTTTAATGCGTAGTCTGCGATTTCAAGAAGTGCATCCCGGGTTTCGTCCCACCGAGATCCTAACATCTGTTATGGTCGTACTGAGATTGATTACTTCCACCGTGGCGCTCTACTTACCGATCCAGAGTCGTCGATTATGAATAAGACATCATAGTTCCTTTGATTTTACGATCAGTAAAGAATAGGTTACATCAAGGGAGCACTTACCTGAGATAGTCTTCTATCACGGTTGGCCGAGGCTCATCCATCACTGGATTATAACCCTGGACAGTTTTTGCGGGTGGAGGCGGAGGTTTCATGACCTGGGCTATCTCCATAGTAGCCGGAGGTGGGGGTGCAGATTCCTCGCTCTTGGGCGCATCTTCAACGGTGGGAGGTTCCATATATGGGGGTGCAGGTTCCTCGATCTTAGGTATATCTATGACGAAGAGAGGTTCTACCGGTGCGGGCACGCTCTTAGGTATCTCTTGAATAGCAGGGGGTGGGCTCTTCGCGCCTAAACTTGTTGTTATGCCCCTAATAAATTCGACGTTCGTCTTCAGCCAATTGTTGACGTTCGCCTTTACTACGTCTGATTGAAAAACGTCGACGAGGTCAAACCAGCTGAGACCAAAAGATTCATCTATACGGTAATAATGACCACTACAGAACAATCAGCTTCGGAAATAGTAAAAAAGGGCTGTCTGACCGAAAAAACGTCTCAAACATAAACTGTTGATGAGAGAGGCTCGAATCTGCGGCAATACGTGCCAGCTGCCTAATAGCGTAGTTGATGTTCAGCTCAATGTCATCTTGTCTTCGGACGCCCAGCTGTTTGAAGACGTGGTCGGAGAATTTACGGGCATACTGGGGTGATGGATGCCATTCCCTGGTCGTGGGTAACACTTTAGGAAGATAATCTCGTAAGCCTGTGCCCAAACTGAGAACTAGTCCAATGCGTTCTTCGGGCCATATCTTCTTCCACTCGCTTGACGCCAAGACCATAGGATTATTGTAGCCTCCGAATCCAGAGTCCTGAAATCGACGAAGCTTGTCGGTTTGGAATGTCTGTGGAGAAATGTAAATTGGCGAAGCTATAGTCGTCCTTGCAATTTCTGGGACGGTCCAGTGGCGGCTAGCGGAAGGTGATAATTGTCGTTTGTATGAGCTAATGGTATGGGTGTAGCTGGGAGCGCTTTCCATCATTGTAACGAACATCTATGAGAGAGATTGTACAGGGTTTCCATACAATGCATTCAAGTATCCGAATTACAATACCTTCGTACTCGGATGGCTGTGAAGATCCTGATTGTCTTGGAGGGGCAATCTGATCGAGATATCAGGTGACCCGGTATACTTTGTTACTATATGGGCTACGAAGGCATCGAACTTTGACGTATCCAGGAAACGGCCATCCGCAATAATCTTCCATACGTCTCCTTTCTCGCTGAAGAGTTCCTTGACGGCCAGTTCATAGATGTCGATAGCCGTCTCACAATCCAGCCCTAATCTTCCAAGAAGGATCGATACTAACCCGCCCACGGATGTGCCGCAGATAAGGTCAAAAACCTGGCATGGAAGTAGAGCCCTGCCGTTCTTTGTCAGTAGCTCCTTCATTATTGCGTCGATAATCAAAAGGGATGCGAGTCCACGCATACCGCCGCCGTCAATGACAAGTATATGTTTAGGTGTTCCTAGTACTGATATTCAGCATTCTAGTTGTAAAGGAATCATGATCTGGCTTACTCTCGTCTGCCATTGTGTCGGTGTGTTGGAGGGAAGGTACGAGCATATATGAGGCGTCAAAAGGGTTCTTTTAACAGCTTTTAGTAATCCCGCATGTAATCGTGACATACACAACGTTGTATGTAGCATGCACCATCTGAGCACTATCTGGATGTCTTAGCTAGATGTCACTTGATACTACCAGTTGCGTGCATGACGGAGCTGGAAAGTGGCAGATTGACGCTGGAATGCTCTATCCGTCCTCATGTAAAACATGAGTATTAATGTGATTGCAGAGGTTCGTGCAGGCAGGGGCGTGGCACGAGAAGATATCGATGAAGCCAGGAGATATGTGACTCGGACGTGACGCGTGAACCTCCCTGATATTGACAACCATACGACACAATCCATTATCTAATTGTAAAATCATGTCGAACGGTAATCGACTTCAACTGATTGCTCGCCCCTATTGTAGAGGTTCCAGTATCCCTGTAAGCCCGAGACCAACCGCCCCGCTTCCAGGCGTCGGTAGGCCAGAATGTGGAGGTCATATGAAACATACAGAGATGAGATAGTGGTGCTGTTGTAGCGTATAGCGATCCGCTGCCTCATTCCATGACCCATCCGGTATCATCTTGCCAGTTGATTTAAGAGACTGAGAGCGATTGCGACTGAGGGTGTGGTAATGCGGATGGCGTATCCCGTGCAAACGAAAACACCACTCATGACGCGACACAGATCAACGACCAGACGACAGTGGACCTTGGAAAGAGCGCGCCGAATGAGTAACGGGATGAGCGACGTCGTTTTTTTGTCCACGGTGATGGCCATAGGGTCCAGGTCAAACTTGAAGAAGATGCTAGGAGTACCTCCGCCATGCAAGACCCGAGTGTAGTGAGTAACACTGTATTGGTTAGTCTTTAATGAGCAGGAACGGCAATATATGTCGAGGGCACAACGTGGAGGAAGTACTGGTACGTGATGAAGGCTATAGAGCAGCTTTAGAATTTGAAAGGCGAAGAAAAGCTCATAACTGCCGCGGTGTTTGGAACTTGAGCGGCCTTTGTAGGTCGAAGGAAGCTTTGGAAAGACATCGAACTGGACGAGCGGAGCAGGAACGACGGAGTTCTAGCTTGTCGAGCAGCGGCTCTCCTTTGGTTGGGCCATCTGCGCCGTCATCGTCGTCGACTTCAACTTGGCCTTCCGCTCCTCTAATCCCATTATGCAGCGCGACCTCTGTCCGTCTACAAGCGAAAACGAACAAACCAAAAAACACCTGGCAAACGGAGCTCAAAACGTCCCACTCCTACTCCCAACGAAACCGAAGACGACGACGCTGAGGTGTACAAGAAGCGTAGGTCGCAGGTGACTTGGCGTCGAACCAGAGGGAACGACGGGAGTCAAGATGCGGGACGAGTCGGATGCAAAAGGTGATGCATTGATGTCGGTGGGAATGGCGCCAGTGCCCAAGTTGGCGGAGAGATCAGAACGTGGAAGTTGAGATGCGAGACTAGTCGGATGCGGAAGGCAGCAGTGTTTTCAGTTTTCCCTTAGCACAGTTACGAAGGGGAGGGCGCAGAGGGCGTGCAGGGGAATTCATCTAGGCTCAGCCAGGATGTGGACTTTGAGGACGGCGATGTTGTTTTTTGCACTTATGCGCGGTTGGTGGCATTACGTTACAAACCCGCGATTTCAAACCCCATTTCGGAATAAAGACCGAGTCCTTCGTTGCGCTCGGCCTTGGAGTATATCCTGCTAGATCAAAGGTGACTCGCACTTGAAAATAAAGCCGCGCAACCCCTTGGATTGATGTAGTTGTTGAGATATATGCCCATATGGCGCTATGGCGCGGCACAACCTTCGCACCTTTCAGAATCAGTGGCAGTGCTAATAAGCGTCTGCCGTTTCTTTTATTTCGACTTTTTATTAATATTATCACTTGTGGCTTTCAGACTGCGTCCCCGCATCTGCGGTGAGCAGAATAGACTTTTTACTATATTTTATCTTCTATTTATTATATGTGTCCAATAAATTTGGATTGCGTTCCGCATTTGAGCTCATTGTACTCGTAACTCGTTACAATAGTACCCATGTCCGCATGCCACTTCCATTGACGGCAAGTATGCACATGAGTTCTGTTTCTGATGCCTCTATGATTCAAATTTATCAAGCACAGATCAATCACACAAGAGTACAAGTTCACGTGTATGGCATATTAAAGCGAATAGTAGAGATTCTTGCAACACGGTGATTAACAAGCGAGGGTGCCAAATGGGATTCATGAGCTCAGAATATCCAAGAGTCGCGGCTAGCGCCATGCGGAGTACAGCTTGATTTCCGAGAATCCTGTGTAATGATGAACTTAAAACGAGGGCGATTCACAGAAGAGAAGAGCTATTCACATTCAACTATGCCACTCAGAAGAATCAAACGAATCCTCACCATGTCCGGGACCCATAATCGGTTACTTGCAGAAAGTTTTTCGGCTAGGTGTGCCGGGTTCTCCTGAAAGGCCTCAGGTCGATATCAGCAATCGCGATTTGGACAACGGACAATTGGAAAATTTTAGCTTCTGTCAAATGAACATGCTGGATTACACGAGACGAGGGTGGCTACCGAACTGTAATCCTGAGAATGATGGAGCGAGGCTCCAGAGTGGCTGCAACTGAGCCCAATGGGACCCTAACTGAGGTAACAAAATGCACTAGTACAGGCAAAATGAGAGCTATATTAGGGCTTCTCCGACTTCTGCTGTGTTATTCGCATTCACAGCGCTTTGCGACTTCACAGCGCTTTGCGACTTCACAGCGCTTTGCGACTTCACAGCGCTTTGCGACTTCACAGCGGCTTTGCGACTTCAGAGCGCTTTGCGACTTCACAGCGCCCTATTCGGCTTAGTTGCACCATCAGAAGGTCAAGAAAGGGAAGCCGAGGAATCACCGTTACTCAGCGCAGAGTTCATGATAATCCCTAATAGTGCTCTAGGTTGGAACTTGGGAGCCGAACAAGCCTTCCTCAGGAATTGGAATGGTTGTGTGACACGCGGCGCCAACAGTTTCGTGACGTCTTTTGCGGAGATAGCCGATACAAATCGGGATGCCTCAGATCCACGCCACGAAAAATGACACGAGAAGTTGACGTTAAAGGACAGGACCCGGTGTTCATTCATAACAGAAGCGTATGTCAGAAAGGTGGGCGAGGAAAATGGGACGTGGAGGGAGTTAGGATAGCAAGTTATCGTTTTAGTGTATGCCTCGGCCTGCAGGATGTAAACGGTAAGCAAGAGGGACGTGGAAAATTGGAAAGGCACATCATGATAATATCCGACTGGAAGAATAGGTAACTGCATGACATGTCCCGATTGTGAGCCAATTTTCAGACTGTGCAGTCTCTTTGAATGCTGTTTCAACATGCCCGACAGGGCACACCGCATTGGACAAATGGACATGCATGGCCCTTCGATCAAGGCTCAGCGCTTATTGCTGAAGGCATCATCACTTCTAGCCACTGTGTGCACGTAATTTGCGCGGGGGGCATGCGGCGTGTCACTGTTCGCGGGAAATGTAAATCCTATTAAAGAGGTTGGAATTGTTATCATGATTTCTGGGATGGCTGGCGATGATTAGCGGCAGCCAATAACGGCTGGGATCATATCTACAGTGGTTCAAGTATAGTTGGGTACATCCATTATCACCGCAATGAACGTCTATGAGAGAGAAAGCAGGATTTGGCTTCGCTTGCTTTTTCGTCTGACGTTGTATCCTGAAAAAAAAAGAATCTACGAGCGAACGCACCGTCTAGAAAGGTTCTTTCAACATTTCCCACACATGCCGCCAACTAGTCAGATGTGTGTGCCTGACACTTCACTCACTAAGGCCACGGTAGCCTGAAGCTTGGAGGTAGCAAACCTGACCAGTCACGTCACGACTCCGATGACATTCTTGATTCTACTGGTACTCTGGGTTGGCGAGAACGTAATCCTGACTTTGGATCGGGAATTGAGTCGTGAGTGTCCTCAGAGTCATTATGGACGGTGTAGGCTGAACGCCGGGCACGTATGGCGTCAGAGTCGTTCATCAGGAAAACTCCATTTTGGCTTATTTGCTTAGGAGCACTTACGCACTTGAGAAGTTACTTGCTGGGTTACTTCACGTCTTGTGTAAGTCACACATGTCTTATCTACTTGTGATTTCTTAAGATGTTACTTGCACGTCTTGTGTAAGTCATACACATGTCTTATCTACTTGTGATTTCAATATGTGTAAGAGACAAAGAATTAGCTAAACAATAGACATCATCTGTACAACAGGTCAAACGAATTGTGATCAGCAAATTGGTTGACATAGAATGTATCATATCTATCGAGAGAGTTATGGTATGTCAAATCCATGGGAACAAAACCCTGTCCAAAGACCGGGATGAGATGTGCACCACGTATAACGCTGTCTATGTGAATTAGTTCCATGCTTCGCGTTCCATCACGCTCGTAGTCTCGATCAACAATCCACATCCCTGTCCGAGGACAGGGTCGCTGACGGGTTGTAAACCATTCGACAAGTGCGCAAGGGAACACCTGTTTGTTGTACGTGAATGAGACAAAGAAAACGGTTCGTGCTGCCTCCATGCTTGCCATGCCTTGAGCCGTTGGGTCTTTTGAGACAAAGACACAATCTCGACGAGAACTGTTGTTGTGCCAGGTGGGTGTTGCTCGGATACGTTCACGACGCCGTCCACCATCGCCTGAACAATCGCTAGGGGCATAAAACTCGGCTACCGCAGAATGATAGATATGGAATGAGCGTGGGTCTGCGGCGGGCAGCTCATTCAGAGTGAGATCATCAGGGGAAACGTCGGAGTTGGGGAATAGCTGTATGTGAAGGAACTTGCCAACGAGGCGTGGGAGGTTGAGGATATTGAGACATTCTGCAAGTTGATGTACGCGATGGGGATAACCACGGGCTATAGTAGGAGCTCGTTATGGCTATCCATGAAACTCGAGGAGCTACGAAAATGACCCACCTCGTGTCATTGCTAGGTTAACCTCATGATCTACCTGACGGCTTGGCCCGTGCACTATTTGGTGATCGTCGTCCTGTCCCGTATTCCCACCTATTGTCTCCCTGGTGTCAGCCGGCAAGAGGGGTCCATCCAACATGTGGTGCTTCTCTAGATATGACCGGAATGCAGCCAGTTTGGCGAGACGCTGGTTGATAAGCAACATCTGCCCAAGTGGATGATATTTGTTGGTGCGGCGCCATGGGTCCTTGACGGCCTTGATGTGCATTGATTCCGTGATGGACGAACAAAGTCCATTTGGTGAACCAAAGAGTTGGATCGTCTCCTTGTAGTGAACGAGTGAATGTTGCCGAGGTATACTGAGACCGACCTTGCGAACACGGCCTTCCTTGCGAACACCAAGAGTTTTGAATATGACCCGGTCTCGATGGAAACGGGTGAGTGCATTATCAATTTCGTTAAGCATAGATTCTGTATGCGTTGATCGCCGGACCAAATAACAGAAATCTAGGAATGCCGCCAGGCATTTAACCATCTGTTCCGGTACGTGTTCAGATATTGCAGGTAGATATACCTTAATAGACATGTAATTAGACATATTTAAGCAAATAGGGTGTTTGCTTACCTTCATTAGAGCCTTGGAGTCATCCCCGGTCCATTGCTTGAACCCTCGCCCTTCGGGAAACCGCCGGAGACCTGGGAATGAAGGTACTGCTGCTATCCTGAATACAGAACTGTCATGAGCCATCAATCAAATGGAAGGTTTGATGGTTAGTATTCATACCTCCGGTCAATATCCGCCATTATGGCATCTGCCTGTGTCTTCCCATGTTCTAGCTCAAGCCACTCGCCCACCCAAGTGACTAAATGGTCCTTGAAGGTTCCCTTGATAACTTGATGCAGGAGGTCGGATGTAATTAGCTCGTAAATGCTTGCACGTGGGAAAAATGTGGTGAATGGCTGTATGCGGATTACGCTCAGGCCGGCAAGTCATATCAAGGATTCACCCCACCTTAACGTCACCAACAATGCCATAATCAGTCCATAGCGTCTCCAAGTCCAGACAATCTGATAGCATGGCCGTATAGGCCGTTGTGCGTGGGAGAGATGGGCCATCAAGATCGTCAGGTGTGCCAGTACATCTATAACGAATAATTAAGTTTTGTAAGTTGTGTCGATGAGTAATCAAATACGTACCGGGGACACCAGTCACCCACAATACTGGCCAGGATACATTGTTCTGGGTAGTCGGCAATGTAAGGACCGAGGCCATATATAACTCGTCGAAAATGTCCATCTGGACATTTTGTGACACAGGGTTCCAACATCGTAGGTCGCAGGGATTCACATATTGCTTGAATTGATGAATGGAACAGCTGCCGACGAAACTGGCGCCAGTGATCATCGTTTGTATGTTTACGGTCAGCTGATATCGGTCAATCGGATGTCACGGAACATTAATAGATGGTCTACGTACTCTTAGGAATAGCCAGAAATGCCAAAAGAGACACCGCATTTTTGTGTGCACGACGCACGCTATTTTGAACATTCCCAATGGAGATGTAAAGAGGGTAATACTCATTTTGGCCTGTTGCTACTGAAACCGTTGTCTTGTCGCTACCAAGGATGACAGGAACGAACATGCTGCCATGCGTAGATGGATCTTCGGCTATGGCGTCCTGTGATTAGCATATGATTAGACATTCATTTTGTATTCAATGTTTCACACAACGTACGGCCTGCTTCCATGCCCAATTGGCTGACATTACATCGGACCAAACTCGCTCGCCATTTTCGTTGTATTCACGATACGGGGAGATGTGGAATTTCCCTGTGAAATCCGGATTGGCAAGCTGATTCTCCAGTACGGCTAGCGGGTCTCGATACCAGACCTCATACTCGGATGTGAACCAAGGCGGAACATCCATCCCAGCTGGAATCTCGCCACAATATGATACCGATAGTGCCTTCCAAGTCACATCGCCAAGTGGGATGCTATCGATCGTGTGGTAAAGATCCTTGTGATCAACGAATGGTGGGTTGTGGTCCCCAGATTTCGATGCCCATATGTCCATAAGGGCATCAATCTGGGTGGCGGGGGTTTGATTTCGCGTGTACAAGAATTCTGCTAGTTCAAAATCGGCGCGGTCCAGAAAGGGAGCAAAAGACGCATGGTGATCAGTGACTGATGGTGGCGCATCAGCAGGGAGATCTTGACCTAAATTATTACATGGGGTCCCTAATGATATTCCGTCCATTAGTGTTGTATTTATAAAGAAGTAATATAAGAATGTTACCGTCTAGTAGCGGATGCTTTTCAATAGTGCAACGGGCTGGTGGAATATCATCCTCAGCAGTTTCCTCAGGCGCGGCTGGCCCTGATTCCATAAGATCGTCATTATCCCAGTTGGCATTGATAATGTTAACATCATCGCTACCCTTACGTCGGTCAGGGTTGGCAGTGATGGTGGCGAATGCGCGGTGTTTAGCATTGACGTGTTGAGTCAGTCCGGACCTGTTCAGGAAACCACGGCCACAGTTCCGTCCATCCTCAAGCTTGTATTGACAGATAAACGACCGAGGTCTATACTGACGTTTCGACATGTATATGATAGAGTGAGATGTGGCTGTGAAGCGTGGGATCAACTAGCAAGAGCTAGCAAGCCACCAATGTCCTAAACAAATATAATAGCGTCTCGGAAAACACAAAATCACTCGAAAATACCACCGGTCCATTTGCGACTCAAAAAAATGCCTCTTCAACGCATAAAACAAGTACCAGTCACTCCTCCAACTCCTGGTAAGGTTCATACACCAGGGCGAAAAGATGCTCGACTGTATAGTGAGGTGAGTATGAAAAAAATGGTCCAAATGTGTAAATCACCCAAGGACCTTCAGGTAGTTGCCAACCAGAAAGAAAACAGCTCGCCGGTGGATACTAACAATGCAAGCAGCGGATCCATCAGTCCCAAACCTCCCAGCCGTGCCCGTAGTGGTATTGCAACACGTGCAGCTAATGCCCATAAGCGTCCTGGGCTGCTTGCGCTAGATGACGAAGATTTGAAAGCCTTGCAGAAGAAACAGGAAGCAGCCCAGCGTCGTCAAGCCAAGGCTGTAGAGAAGAACACCTATCAAGCACGTCTCCTCAAAAATACAGATCGTATTGCTGCTTTCGAGGATGCACTTACCCTCCAACATGCAGACGAGCAGGTAAACGCAGCCCGACCAGTCACGAGAGCTGCTCAGAAAGTGAAACGGCCTGTTGCACAACCGATGGCTCAGCAGGCTGTTGTCGAGGCTGTTGTCGTCCAAAACAGTGATTCTTCACCAGCTATAGAGGAGCATCTCGAGTCAGATGCATCGCGTATGGATGACACGGATTATACGCCCCCCAGTGAGAGTGAATCTAAAATGGAAATGGTGAGACATTGCAATTTGACTTACGAGCAGCATAATCTCAGCCCTCGTATATATAGGACTATGAAGACGACGCTCCTAAACAAAAGGGCAAGAAATCTAAGCGCGGTGAGGCTCGAGCACATATTGAAGCTCACCGTCAGTTTGAGCCGAGGACGAACGTCAAGTCGAGCACTGGTGGAAATACAAACACAGGTAAACATCCGCTTGACTCTGACTCACAGTTGTAAGTCAACTAGTCACGTCTTGCACGTCCCCTCTCACCGCTCACTTACTATCACAATCCGCTAGACCACCAACAGCCAAACGAACCAAGTCAACCGAACACAGTTCTCAGCACTCAAACCAACTGCCATTACGGAACTACAATGGCACACTCACAAACGCCCCGGATGCTAAAGACTCAGACAATCGCTTTAACCTACAGTATGGTGGAATTATGGATGACGACATACAGGAGATGACTCCACTCCCCGTGAAGGCATCTCAAGTCAAGGTTTGCCTATTAAGTATTGCCGCTCATTCTTACTTAAGTTCGGAACAGGTCACAACTAAAGTCGAGCATAATACGCCCCTCATCAAGGTCGAAGCGCTTGACCCTGGACTTCCTGGTCGCCGCCGGGGTAAAACAAAGGATCGTTCCTCCATGGGGTGCCTCAATTTGACCCCCAAACAGCTTGAATCGTGGAGGAAGCTTCTCATACCGGCATTCAGGTCCGTTCTCGGAGCTCTAACCAATCCATGGGACAACTCCAACCCTGAGCTACTCAATGAGTTAATCTACATTTATCGGCTCGTACTCCCTGATGCCGCACGCGACATAGCGCATAATGGCCCCGAGTATTTAATTGTGAGGTGTCACTTACGGCTCAATCCGTTCAACCGCTAACAAGACATAAGGCATGTCAGCGTGGTTGTGAATGGCGAGCGCGCATCGCTCGTGAGGTCCTACAGGCGACTGAGCGATACCTCAACGATCAATGTGGTGAAGCCCCGACCGCCATTGCAGAGTATGTGGGTGAACTGTTGGAGGGCGCCCGTTATATGTGGGAGACGCATGATGCACCTCAACCCTCAGTAAGTAACCAACATTCGTTCACCTGCCGAATTTCACATACTTTACTGTAGGGATATCAAGGGCTATTTCTCGCACCGTATATCGTTGCCGGCATCAGGGCGCATCTAGAGATGACTGCCCAGCTCCCTCCGGAGCTCCAGATTTCTGAGCCTCCCCGAGGAGCACTTGCACTCGCTACTGTCGCAGTATGTGGAACTGTCCGTTTATGATTGGCTGATGTGACAACAGTCGCATCTTTTTCTAGGCTGAACGAGCGCTGAAGGCATGGGAGTCCGGATATTGTACGCTTGGGGAAGATGTCAGCAAAAAGAAGGAAGAAGAATTTTCGGAGGCGCACTGGGGAGGCGCAACGAACGCCGTCATCCCGGCGATTCTTCGTATGAGCGAGCGCAAGTGGCAGAAGATACTTGACAAGGCTATGGAAGCCTCAAGTATACCACGCTCCATGCCACCGTCCTTGCCCACAACAGCTTCGCATGCTCCCGACGATGCTCGCTCGCTAGCTTATGAGTCCGATAGCGAATAGAACGCCTGCTGTGTAAATCGCGTACCAAATATAGCGTGACTTGTTTGCATACTTATTGGCTTGAAACAATACTTAGTGGTCGCTTCGGTAAGGCCTGTGTACTTAATAAGTAAAGGGATCTCCTGAAACAAGTGAATCACACTTCATCACTTTTCATTCTTATCAACTTATGGCATTCCTTATCAACTTACTGAAGTGGATATAAGTGACTATAAGTACATAAGCCGAAATGGAGTTTTCCTGATGTTATGGTGGGCTCGGGTGCTCTGGGCCTAACAGTGGGCACATGTGGCCTCAGAATCGTTATGGTGGGCTAGTAGGCTAAGCACTGGACACGTAATATCAGTTGGTTCGTAGGACGTAATGTAGGGCGTCTTATGCCATCCGGCACCACAAGGTTAGAGAACATAAGAATTACGTTGAATGCCAGGAAGAGTCCGAGCATCATCATACGCGGCTAGTTTTTCCAAATACGCGAGAATGTATAAGATCTTATACCCAATGCGATACAACGTTTGAGATCAAGGGCATGAGATTGCTGCATGCTTTGCGCGCCAGTTGCATATTTGGATAAGTCCTGATCTTGAAGGAGGTCAGTTGGTTCGGCAGAGCAGAGGCTGCCACAGTATGCCACACATCCGAACACGCGATGTGCACGTGGCTCCAGTATCCGTTGCGCGTGGTCCATGCGGCCTTCTTTAAGTGCTCAGCTCCATCGAGGCAATGTATTGTTATGGGATCTAGACGAAAATACAGGTCACGATCATATTGGATGGACCTCATGATTGGGAATCTTGGCGCAGATCACACAGCCATCTACGATTGAAGCGGAACTCCCAGCCTGTCCAGACTGCAGGTGTCGCCCAGCACCCACGCGAACTCTAGTACTTCGAATTCAAGGACCTGGTAACCTGTATTTAAGCAGAGGTTATATTTATTTGCAGACATGTGACGAAATACACGAGAGAGATGAAGAATGAAAAAAAATATATCTTACAAACCGGATTTCATCTGTCTTCGTAGTAATTCTGCGAGGAGGGAGGTTATACGGGAGAGTAGAACAACTGCAGTCAAGTATCGAACAAACGTATGTTGAATGTCCATGGCTGGCGGGACAAAGAAAAAAATCATGAAACGTATTCCAGCATGCCAGGTGAGTTTGCGACCCTATCCCAATTATGAGCCTTTGGCTGATAATCCTTCCCTTGATTTTCAATCCGTTCTTTGACCGTTTTATGCACGTATACTTTGTTGTTGTAGGACGGAATGTACCTGCCACGACCGAGATTGCGCCTGCACGCATTGTCAGCAATCAAATGCACGTATTAATTTGAAATATTCCTTACATTCTCAGACGGATCCAGTTTCCTTCAAGGTCTTGATAGGTTGTTAACATCGGAATTATCTCCAGTATCCACCAGAACCACCATTTCATGACGAGTTGATCAAAGACATCGTCGAAAATGTCGCGTATGTGTCGTCCGATCCTTCCTAAGGCGGTTTCGGAAGTGACGGTGCTGTTGGCGTTAGCTGATTTGGACGGCTCTTTCTCTTGCGCATGTGCACGGCTGTCCGCTGCGTATTCCCCGATATCCTTATACGCTTCACCCAAGTCTTCTGGTGTTATGTTTTTGTTCGCCATTTCCTTCTCGAGGTCATCGAAGTCAAAGTCGAGGTCGTCCCTCAGATAATCCATGTCGAACTGGATTCCTGTCTTCGCCAAAATGCACTCCTTTATCATCCAGCGCAGCGATACGTATGATAAGCTCCTACTGCGGCTCGTGGGGTGGGAACCGCCGCCAACGTCAGAATGAGAACCTGATAATTGTTAGTAACAACAAATGCATTTATTTGTCAGATTACCTGTAAACCACACTTCCTTCACGTCCGCGTGATTACGTTCTGGAGCTGTGTATTGCCATCCATCGAGTTTGCTTCGGTCAACTTCCCACTCAATCGGTAAGTCGACATCTAGTTCTTGCTCGCGGTCCACTGTCTGCTCGCCCCAGACATTAGGGCGGAACCTGGTACGCCGCTCATCAAGCGCAAGAGCATGACGGAAACACTTGACGCTGTAGTTTATCGACGTGTACGGATGTGTCTGAGGAATCAATCCCACAGAAGAGACGGTATCCCTGTGAGAGAGGTAAATTTCCGAACGAATAATAGCATGACATTAACTTACCAAACACCAACAAAGTCGATGTCAACGTGCGACCTGATTCAAAAGAAAAAGATGAGTTAAAAGGAACACAGGAGAGCGGAGAGACCCGGTCATACGCAAAAGTCAATTTAAACTCCCGACTGAGTTTGTAGCCTTGATAGCCGGTGGTCATATATATGTTGAAGGCAAAGTCGACTTGCTGGAGATTCTCTCTTGGCAGAATCCCGACCTTGAGTTAGAAGTCAGACGTGTCCGTCCGATCCGCATTCGAGCTCACCTTGTAAATCATTCCTGCCACTACTCGGGCCGTGTGGGCTGAAAAAAATATACTATTAAGATACGCATAATCTGATGATAAGAGACATACCTCCACGAGAAAAGCCAAACAGACAAATCTTGTCACCGGGCATGTAATTCTGTATGAGAAACTTGTAGCTGATGGGGTTTCGGTCAAATATGAGTGCGATGAAGGGGGGTTGTCTTACCCATCCTTGACGTGATCATCGAGGTGCCTGGCTACGGCGAAATCGATCGCATTTGCTATTGCGCTCACGGTGTGCGTGATGAACGCTCTCTTGTTGTACGTGCCAATACCCGGCTGATAATCGGATTAGGGCGAGGGGATTTGGACATCTGCTGACAAACCTGGTAATACAAGACTTGGTGCTTTTGGCTGCCCTTCTTGAGAGCGCGAAAGAGCCGGACGATATTTGAATTCTAATCAAACGCGTTGAATGGAAGCTGGCGAACGAATTACATTTACGTACTTTCTGTACGAAGGTTAGACGTGGAACGAGGCTGAAGACAAGGTTCTGGCACTAACCTCTCCGAATTTGTTTCCTGTCCCATCGAAGCACAGGATCAAAAGTCTCCCCGTGTCACTGGCCCGTGGATTGCTCTGACTCTGAGAACCCTGAGCTTGTGAGGTGCTCGGTGTCGACTTGGACTCGGGTGGTCCTTGATAGTTTTGAGCGTGATCCTCTAAGGTGCTGGCAATAGACGGATTCAGTGCCTGTGGTTGCGGCATGAAGAAATGGCGGGCGTCAGCCAGCTGATGACCGTTTGGATGTTCTGGGCTTGGCGAAATCGGGGGAGTGAGGAGAGTTTCCTTTGACATGTTAACTTGATGTGGGGTCATTCGCCGCTTTTCTCCGCCACTTTTCGTTTATATACCATCTTCTGCGCTGCCATTAGCGGGTTAGTTGACTCGAGGTTTTCGTGCAGTGATGTTTCCGATTGTTTCACAGCCCGAGATGCATCCTCAAACCTTAGATAGATCGGATTTTGTATCACATTTGGAGTCCCAGTCAGATCTGGGTAAAGTTTGATTGTTTTACACAATTTATATAACTAAGCGAGCGCCCAACAACGTTCAACACTCTCATCATCTCCACAGAGTCATGCGTGGCTTCAAATGGCACATCAAGCACGCATTCATGGTAGTTCTGTGGATTTCTACTCAGAAACGTTAGTCTGCAGCGTGTTCAAGAAGTCCGTGTCACATGAATTGTCCACTCAGTGCATGGCTGTTCCACGGACTAGAATGGCAAGTTGCAACGCGGTTTCGCTTCGTCAACTTGATTACTACGTTGAGCGCCTCACCAGACCTCATTGTGGCAGCATGGCTTCTGGTGCATCGCAATAAAGTCAGTCGCTTTCAAGTGATAGATTCACCACTACACCCCCTCGTCCCCAGCTGCGATGGACAAAGTAAAAGGATTCTATCAAACAACCATACAACCCACCGTCTATGTCGTGAAGCAGACGTTGATGAGCGTTGCTCAGAACAATGTAGTCCGGCCTATCTTGCGGAAATCTTATGCGGTAAGCAATGCGATGACAGCTGGGTCTACGATGAACTCATGGACTTATTCATGCTAGGAACCCCTTGTTCAGTTGAGCGGGTCTGCCGCCATCGATGACAGAAAGAGTGTTGTGTGTTGCTTTTGTTTCGGTGATATACTATCGCTGAGAGCGCTGACGGCTGGATTTAGTTGGCGGAAACATTGAATGATTATGCCAAGAACTATGAGAAAGCAAGTCTTACGGATAAGAATAAAATCAATTCAACTATGGTCAAACTATGTGAGTTGAATGTCCGCACCTATCAAACGGAAATTCACCAATTCCGTAGTTCAGAGGATGGCTATAGAACTAGATCCAAACACGGCTGCTCCAGATAAATACTACCAATGCGTGAAAACCGCCGCCGTTCAGAACTTTCATGTGACTCCAGATTTTGTCCACGATCAATTGTTCAAAACAAACAAGGTATGCTGTTTTACTCGTCGATATGTACTTTCCTCAATGGAGTGGCAGCCGCAAGATCATCCGCAGGGCATTTCTGGCGTCGCCTTTGCATTCGGTGCTATACTTACTGTGAGTAGCGTTGTCTGTACGATTTAGTACCTGCTAATGATAAGTAGTTGACCCTGCACCGCGAAAACGCATCACAGTCCGACCTCAGGAACAAGGCGTCGCCTTACTTCGACTTGTCGCCCCTTTACGGGACGAATACGACCGAGACAGACACCATACGATTGAGAGATGGCACTGGAATGTTGTGGCCTGACTCCTTTACCGAGGAGAGGCTAGCCATGCTTCCGGATTCTGTACCGGCGTTACTTGTTTTATGGAATAGATATCACAACGTATGCTCTTCTCAGTCACATCACGCAGTTTTTGAACTAACTATCATCCGTCGCGTAGTACGTTGCAAGCAATTATTTTCGCGTAACGAGAAGAATTGGGAAAATCCTGCCACCCTGTCGCTCGAGGATTGCTTGGCGCAAGACGACCAGATATTTGGCATAGCTCGGTCTATTACTTGCATCCACTTCATGAACGTCGTTCAGGAAGACTTCGTCAAAGGGCTCATTGGAATGCCTATGGCTGGTCCAAGTGCTCGATTGGATGTTTTACATGTAAGTTCTGCCTCACCAATGATGTCCGCTTATAACGATGTGCACGACAGGATGTCAGGAGTATCACGAGTCACAAAGGAGGCTACCTTTCCACCATAGAGTCCTATCTCTTATATAGCGTGAGTTTTCTGATTTTGAAAACGGGGCGGGGTTTTCTCACGTTACTAGTTCTCGTCCTTTGCCCC
>WION01000279.1:0-68796 GCA_015039365.1 Amanita rubescens
AAAAAAGTCAAGTAGACTACTATCGGCTTTGTAGTAGTACCGTCAACGGCATACTTACATTATATCCGTCACCCGTCCTTGTCTCGATCTAAGCTACACAAAAGGTTGAGCCTCTTGCTGCGTGGGTGGGCTCAGACCAAAACGATGTTAGTACAACGCGTGTGAGGGTCTCCCTGAGGTCAGCAGCGTGATGAAGAGGAAAATGGGGTTGGTCACAACCGAGACGGACGCCGTCTCAGGATCGACTCGTACTAGTACATCACAGCGTGTATGGGCATGCTCTCGCATAATGATGATGGTTGAATGCACCCCTGGCCACGGTGTTTATTACTTAGCCACGAATACCACTATGGACGATCTGCATCAAATCAAGAAACCTCTTGGGTGTCCAGGACGTCCACGGCGAATCGACATGTGCCATCTTATCAATCAGAGGTATCAAATCGAACATCTAATCGAGTCTTTCCAGATTAGGTAGTCGCCGTTTCTACCCGAACAGTGTGGATGTTCAAGATAGTACGTCGATGGCCAAAGACGGTATTGCATCGATATCATGACACCTCCTCTCCGTCGTTCCAAAGCCAACGTGACATCGCCACCACCACTTCAGCCCAACTGTCTAAAACGCGAGGGGGTCAAAACCTGAGTGAGAGATATAAGCGGTTAGAACGAAGTTTGAGAGGAAAGGACAAAGGGACGGGGAACGAGATGAGGTTGACAGGGAAGCGAAGCGAGGACACGAGTTCGATGGAAAAGACAAAGGAAGATATCTTGATGTTTAGGGGAATTGAAATGCGAAGGGAGCCCAAGGCGCCGGATTCTGAAGGTGAGTAGAGATTCTTTGATGTGTAGGAGGGATAAAGCTGAGAAAGGAGGAGAGTGTTGTATGTCTGGGTGTGCGGTTTGTGTGTATGATTTGTATGAAGAAGCGGTGGAGAAGTGGAAGGTGGAAGTGGAGGGTGTGAAAGGACGGTTGAAAGAGATGGGGGTGGATGAGAGTGAATGGCCGGTAGGGTTGCAGACGCAACAAAGGAAGAATGTCGTGCAGGACGCATTTGAGCAGCTTGAAAGAGAGCTGGCAGATGGTGGGAGAAGAGTTGACTGAAAAAGGGAAACGATATCTAAATGATCGTCCTTCTTTTAGCGCGTCAAGTCACGCCGATAACGATCAAACAAGTCTCTGAAGCATTCGCTTGGTTCTTTTATAGTAACTCTTGATATCCCCCGCTTCTTTTAAAGTAGCTCAAGCTATTCATATCTTCCTACTTCATTCTTAATAACTCTTTCAACACCCAAACCACTTTCAGTATCATGCCCAGACGCGAAGTAGGCAGAGCTGGTAGACAAGTCACCGCAATCACAAATTCCTTTGAAATCGTTTGGTCCTCCAACAAAGTCTTTCATTACCATGGTGCGTACTACCTACTCCATTCCCCGACTTACCGACCCTGATTCACGTCCCGGACAGTCGGTGAGTCACCGTGCCTTTAGATCGTCCTCGATCTCTTGATGACTCCCAACTCCCCCAGAAATGACCGCAGACTGGCTCAAAAAGGACAAAAAACCGGACGATATGGACGTCGTTCCCACCAATCCCTCCGCAAACCCAAATGACGTGGGCTCGGCTATTCCAAAAGCGAGAAGAACGGAGCTTATCATGCGTTTACAAAATGAAGTCAGACCGGACGTGTTTTCCCCTCCAGGCGGTGAGTCGCGACCACTTGGGGTCTGTCACTTTTTGCGCTCAAACTTTTTTTTTAGCGTTTGATGGCAAGGCAAATTTGTTCTCGACGACCGAATACAACTTGGAACATGCGAGCCAAAAGGCGAGCTTCCGACGCTACTTTTATCCGCATACATACTCATTCTTGTTTTAGTTTGAGGTACCCTGGGCAGCACCACGCCCAGGACGAAGTGGTGGCGGAGGCCCCCAAGGCCCACGCAGACCTAAAATCGTGACCGTCACCATCACCAAAGTTAACGATATCGACCGAAGGTACCGTTTCCTTCTTCCCCCCCATTTTTCATCGTTCTTCTAGGGACGGAAAACAAAAGATAATCTGTGACACCTCGCTGACTTGATACAGGTACCTTCAAGGATTGGTCAATGGCGAGAAGGACAGCGTCAAACAAGGCTCTGGCGCCATGATGACCCTTACAATGCTCAATGTTTTCGTCCAAGCGGCACCGAGGATGCAGCCTAGAACTTTATACAATGCAAGAAGTTTTTATGTACCCAACGAACGCGCCCCAGTAGTATCCGCGTTTGAAATTTGGAAAGGATACTACCAGTGACTGTCTTTTTCGCTTTTTCTTCTTCTATGCCACTGACGCCACTGTGCCCAGAACCGTCCGCCCAACATACGACAAAATCTTTGTCACGATAGACCAAACCGTCGGCGTCGTGTACGTCTCCCCATCCCCTTCTTTGTCCCCCCCTCCTAACACCGTGCACAGCGTCCCAAAAAGACGCCTCCTAGACCTCTTCATGTCCTACTCCGGCTTCCGAGACACCCGGCGCATCTCCGAACTAACCAAATCCGACCCAACCTTCCGCTCCCTCCGCCTCTTCGCCAAACAACTCAAATTCACAATCGACCTCCCCGGCGCCCACCAAGGCGGCAAACCCAAACTCATCGCCGACCTAGTCCCAGATTCCGGTTCCATCACTTTCGATAACAAACACGGCGAAGAAATCAGCGTAGCAGATCATTTCTACCGAACGTACCAAGTGACGGTACCCCCGAAAACTTTGGGTATCAAAACTAAAAGCGGGAGCGTGTTCCCCATCACGGTGTGTTGGAGCGTCGAACAACTTTATCGTGGAAAGAGCGCACCGCAAGTTGTATCGGAATTGATGCGCGTGATGCCGCAAACGCCGAGGGAGAGAATGTCGAGTATAAACGATTCGTGGAAGTATCTTCAGTATGCGCAGTCGGGTTTTATGATTCAGGCTGGGTTGAGCGTTAAGAAGGATCCGTTGCCGGTTAAGGGGAGGTTGTTGACTCCTCCTCGTGTGAATTTTGGTGGTGGAGGGGATTCGAAAGGTGAAATTGTACCGCATCGGAAAGCGGGTGTGTGGGATGTGATGAGGAGAAAGTTTTTTAGACCTGGGAATGTGGATTCTTGGACGGTGGTTTGTTTTGAGTCGAGGGCGCAGGGGCAGGTGCTTGAGAAGTTTGTGGATGGGTTGGTTCAGGAGATGAGGAGTCATGGGATGAGTGAGTGATGTTGTGTCGTAGGTTCTTTTTCTGACGATTGCTTGCAGATGTATCGAAACCGAGTGGGATATCGACGCCGAGGATTGCGCATGGGAATGTAACTAGGGTGAGTTGTGTTCGTATCGGCATGTAGAGTTGGTCCTCATGCGCGCAGATTTTGAAAGAAGAGGGCGCAAAGTGTAACGCCCAACTACTCGTCGTGATTCTTCCAGAGAATGCGGAAGAGTTACGAAACGCCGTCAAGAGATTTGGAGATATCGAAATGGGCGTTCCGACTCAATGTGTTAGGTGGTCTGACAAGCGCGTCAGGGAAATCATGAATAATAAAATCAACCAGTACCACAACAACCTCATTTTAAAGTACGTCTTCCCTCCCTCGCTTCAATAAAAAAAATCAACGCTCCCACCCAGAATTAACACGAGAATCGGAGGAATCAACTTTGTCCCCGGCCGCGAATGGTTCAAAGAACCCACCATGGTTTTCGGCGCAGACGTTAGCCATCCAGGTCCAGGAAGCCACCAACCCTCCATCTCAGCTCTCGTCGGTTCCGTCGATCCCTGGTACACGCGCTACATCGCCACAACTCGCGTTCAAGACCCCCGCCTCGAAATGATCGAAGACATGGAAAGCATGTTCGACGACCTCCTCGAGCGTTTCAAACGCGTCAACAAGACTCTTCCGCGCCGAATCGTGTTTTATCGAGATGGCGTTTCCGAGGGAGAGTTTTCCCAAGTCGATCAAGTTGAAATTCCTAGGATGGCGGCGGTTGTGAATAGAAAGTATGGAACGGATCCGGGAAAGTGGCCTTGGTTGTGTTTTATCGTTGTTGGAAAGAAACATCATCAAAGGTTTTTCCCGAGGGATGAGGAAGGGAGGGATAGGAATGGAAACGAGAATTTGTATCCGGGTTATGTGGTTGATGTTGGTAAGTGTTTCGGGTTGGTCTGCCATGGAAGGAAGATGGCTGACGAACGATGACACCGCAAGATATTGTACATCCGGTTTATCCGGATTTTTATTTGCAATCTCAAGCGGGGTTGAAAGGAAGTGCGTTATCCTTTTCTTTTTACTAAACGTTACGTTGACTGTCGATGTTAGCGAGTCGACCGAGTCATTATACGGTAATTAAAGCGACGAAGATCGGCGTCGACGAGTGCGTTTCTGCTGTTCACTTTTTACCTGCTTTGCTTACGAGTTGTTATAGGTTGCAAGAGTTTACGTATAACCTCTGTCATTGTTACCTCCGAGCAACGCGCTCGGTCAAGATACCTGCACCGGTTTATTACGCAGATGTTCGTGCCACATCTCATCTTACTCACTCACTCACTCACGCACTCACTCACGTTTCGCAGCTCGTTTGTGGGCGCGCCAAATTCCACTTTGACGATAACGCGTCGATAAGCGGGGATAGCACCAGCAGCGGAGAGTTTGACCTCGAATCGTGGAGACGCAATTATGCCCCCATTCATGAAAGAATGGCAACGACGATGTACTGGATTTGAGCGAATCTTGGTATTTTCTTGGACGATAAAAGCAAAAAAATGTTGTTGTACTGCTACTATCGCATCGGTTTGAGATGTATGCTATATCAAGGAAACTTGTACACTGCAGATATATCAGTTCCATACCCACACGAGACGGTCAACTAGTTGCACGTACCACAAGCCCCACTACTCGGTTTGGTCGCAAAAATGACCTGATTCAACTCTTCGCCTTCCAACCCCCTATACGGTTCGTACGTCTTGCTCACTTTCTCAATAAACTCTTCCACCTTGTCTTCCGCAACGAGAGAAACAGTACACCCTCCCCACCCAGCACCCGTCAGCCTACTCCCAAACGCGCCCGCTTGGATAGACAAAGAAACAAGTGTGTCCAGTTCCGGACAAGAACAGTCGAACAGGGACGAGCAGCTCCTTTGCGAGTCGTTCATTAGATTTCCGAGAGATTCCAGGACGCCAGAGCCTGTCTCTGGGCAAGTAAAAGCGTCCAAACAGATTTTTCGAAATTGGAGTACGCGTAGGGATTCAGAGAGGACGTGTTTCGCTCGGTTGTAAAGTTGAAAGTGCGTCGCTTCGATGTCGACCCAGGAGAGGTAGACGTCGTCGAAAACGGGTTGAGCAAGTCCCGACATGTTGATCATTTCTTCCATCGTTAGTCCGTCGTCTCGGTGGGGTTTTAGGACATCGAGTTTTGTGATGACGATTTCGAGAGCTTCTTGGAGTTCCTCGATGCTCAATTCGCCAGTTTCGTCCTCCTCGCCTGCGAACCGGCCTACGACTTCTCTGAACGTGATTTTTTCCGTATCAGTGATGGGGATTCCAAGTTCCTTTGCGAGGATTCGGGCACCGACGAGTGTTTCGACGACGCGGAGGTTGTAGCGGTGTTTGGCGGTGACGGCTTTGTCGGAGATGACGAGAGAGTTGGCGCAGACAAAGACGGATTTGGGAGGTAGAGGGACTGGGAAGGCGGCTAGGGTGGGGTAGAAAGAGATGTAGAGTGCAGAAGAGGGGTCGGAGATGACGGATGCAGCTTGGTCCATCCTGTCGAGTCTGGGTTAACACGATGTCACCTAGGACGGGTGTCTGGGACTCACCCTCCGCTGTTGACTCCTACACGTTTCTCGTTCTCCATTGCCATTCGGACCAACTCGCCCTTGGACAGTTTGCGAATTGGACTTGCGAAACCAGGTACGTGATGATCGAGCTACCATTGAAAGAATCAGAACGCGATCGGCGTTGAAAAATAAATGACCAACTTTGCCATTGACGGCGAGAAATGCCAAGCTGCTGGCCACGACCATAGCAGCACTGGATGAAAGACCAGATCCTGCTGGAACGGTTCCAGTGACTAACAGATCAACGGGTACGGGATGTTCATGTGTTCCGGGAGGGAAGGAATGGTCCAGAACGCCCTGAACATCAAGGTTAGATCGGAGGCCCAAAAAAAGAAAACACGAACGTAATATCCCGCTTTGACGTAACTCTCCCATCTCAACTCTTTCGTGTTGATGTCAAGACCCCATCCCTGTACCCTGACGAGGTCCTCCCCGACGTCGAGCGGTTCGACGTGCTTGGGCGCCGGTGCGAATACCTGAGGTGGGTATTTTGCGTCTAGGTTTTCTGCGATGACGTGTCCGGGTGAGTGGTGGGTCTCTAGTTCGGTGTGCCAGGGGTGTGCGACGATATCTCGAGGAGCGCAGGCGATGAGAATGTCTCGTTCAATGGCAGCTGGTAGGACACCGAACAATGAATAGTCGATGTGTTCACCTGAAATAGGAGTTAACCACGATCTTTACAATCTGGTGAGACGAACCGATGAGACTGGGAATCAAAATTAATGATGGTCAGGTTAGAATCTGGCACTTACTTTACTCGTCCAGGGGCTCGTGCGATGTAGGCCGGTTTCTTACCAAATCTGTTTTCGAATTCTTTCGTCAAGTTGTCCCATCGTGTAATGTGGTCGAGTGAGGTTCCTAGGTTGCTATAGAGCTCTTTCAAGTCCGTATACACTGGTACCGGTCGTTCGGCTGCCATCTGAGTGCCCTATCTTGCTTACTAAGGCTAGGCTGGAAATCGCCCTAACCCTAACCCTACTTAGTCCCCGCAACCTGAAAGGTGAAGGGTTTTACGGCGCAGCAACCGTTCAGGGGAGACCATTGAGCACGTGATCACCTTGTGATGCTGGCTCTTCCGCTGGCCACTGCGCACGGACCCACATTTGCGTGTAGTGCGTTACACATTTTTCTCGTACGATGCCCGAGCCCCGTACCCACTCTTGTCTGGAGATGGCTTTTTCGGTCACATCACATAGCGAGCTACATTTTTAAGTAAGATATCGATGTCCCTGGGATCTCTTTTTCAAATAAACTTTTGATCTTTTCTTTCAACCGAGTATCCGAGCATGAAGGCCACTCGTTTCGTATGCGATTCAAACAGTTAAGCTTGAATATTGGGACGACGATAACCATCCTTGGTAAGCCCATTGGCACATCATTCGGGTCCGCATCATAATAATTACAAATAGCGGATAATGTCATGTAACTCGTTGTGAAGCGCCCCGTCTTCGACGTCAACAACCTCCCCTCCATCCAACTTTATGTACAGCACATCCCCACATCTGCAACTCTTGTATCGTTAAGAGGTCCCGGAATATAACTTGGCACTCCTTCGGGACCCGCGGGAATGGACGCGTAATAGACGATGGCGCATGTTTTATATTCCTTGCAGACACGAACCCAGGTATGGGACACGATGTCGGCCGGTTTGGACGCTTTCTTTCTGATTACGGTGGTGCTCTGTTCAACCATACCGTGGCTAAAGGCACATTGCCGACGAAGAGGGAAAACTGACGCCGCCGTGGCTTGAATACAATAAACTGCGCACAGGCATGCTCATGCTCATGAGAATATCTTTACGTACATATTCAATTACTGAAGTTATTCACAGAAAAAGGTGTGTATGTTTCCTTCCTCTTCTCTCCACGATGTTGATGCCGGTCAGTTTTATCAGATTTACGCAGACAGGGTTAAAGTACTCATGCCTTCGTATGAGCCCTTTGACACCCGTTCAATACATCTCTCTATCGATGACTACACGAGCAACGAGGAGGGGCAAAAATCCGACAGTGACGAGGACCGCTTGAAACGATTCGACAATGGACCCCCGTTGATCTGCAGCAGCGGAATTCCGATGTGATATTTTTTCTCCATCTTGTTCACATTCGTAAGCTCATGTTTGGTCTGACAGTCATCCACAACTGCATCCTCGAGTAACGCTTCACCTACCACACCTCATTCCCAAATAGCCATCCCGAGATTGCCTCTCCTGTTGAACAACAGGGGTGTGAAGCGGCTTCATCTGCAAGTAGCGCTTTTTCCACGACGCCAAGTAACTCAGTTCGGCCATCCATTATCTCCTCTGTGAAACAAGCCAAGACGTCGGGGAAGAAAAGCGCCAACAAACGTCAAGTCGTCGATGACATGAACCTGGATTAAACTACTCTCTAATTTTTTTCTTCTTTCTTTCACTTACAGTCTGCGTAACCACTAAACGAAAAAGGAAAAAAAAAGGGCGTTGCGCAGGCACCGTCCAAAACGAGTAAAAAAAGTAGATAACTTTTAAACATACTTGTATTTTCAATCAGTCTTAATGGACAAATGGCTAGGCTTCATCACAGGACTCCTTGTTGCGGGTTCTGCATCTGAGTGCCCTATCTTGCTTACTAAGGCTAGGCTGGAAATCGCCCTAACCCTAACCCTACTTAGTAGTTGATTGTCGACCCCATCTACAAAACGGCACGTGCCTGGCAAGGCACCTCAAGGCCTGGTAAGGCATCATCGAGGCTTGGAATTTCGCCCAGCCCTGGAAATTCTCGGGTGGCTTTCAAGGCCTTGGAGGTTTTGCAAGGCCTTGCATAGCCTTGCCAGGGTACCCAAGCCTGGGGCATGCCTTACAAGGCAGTCCCAAGGCTTACCACAAAAGTATCAGGAATCCCTTGAAGACGGGATTTTAATTGTAATCAAATGTGGTTATACAATCTAATGAGTGTATGTATGTGTGTATGTATGACATGTATGTATGACATTATTACATTACAATGTATATATATCTTGTCAGCAATCAATCAATCAATCTAATCTACCCGGATCTAGATCTATCGTAATTTAATAGGTGCACTCAGTCGGAATCGAACCCAAGGTCCTGCCATTAAGTACGTCACAGTAAAACCATTAGACTACATATGCAATTGTAATACATTCCCTCCTGTTTAATACATCAGGAAAACGGCTGGGTCGACTTTCAAGACTTTGAGCACTTTTGAAAGGTGCAAAAGGGGTGAAAGTCGTGTCACTTTCGAAAGTGATCATTTTCCTCACCTGCGTGAGGTACATTCACTTTCAAAGTACTTTCACTGACGTTTAAAGGACTTTCAGTACTTTGAAAAGTTGATATGGATGTCACGAAAGGATCTCAAATCAGTCAGGTTTGATAATTGAAAATCACTTTATTCACATGGTGTAAAGTAGTACATGGTGACAACGGGAATGCATTTAACAAAAAAGGGAACGAACACAAGTTGAATCGACGTAGCCAGAACGGGGAGAGCCAGATCCGAAAACAACTTGTAATGTGGAACTTGAAATTGCTACGAAAGAGGAGAGCCAGATCCGAAAACGACTTGTAATGTGGAACTTGAAATTGCTATGAAAGGGACTGAAAGCGAGGTGATAATGAGACAGCGCGAGATGCTGGGGGAATCCCGGGAAGAGACCAATGCGAAAGCGAGTGTGATTGATGTAAAACCGAGTCCCAGAACAGTTGTGGGTGGAGACTAGTGTGAGGGGTGCAGCAAGCGTGGTTGCGTGGGAGGCCAAGGGTGCGGGAAGGTGCGGGATACGTGACGAGGTGCAGCGAGGTCAGTTGAGTGCGGGAGAGAGAAGGAGAGGTAGTGGGTGATATGAGGAATCAGCAAGATCAAAGATAGCCTTCGGAAGGCTTACCTGGGATGCGGGAGGGTGTAATGGAGTGCGGGAGGGTGTAATGGAGTGCGGGAGGGTGTGGTGGAGTGCGGGAGGGTGTGGTGGAGTGCGGGAGGGTGTGGTGGAGTGCGGGAGGGTGTGGTGGAGTGCGGGAGGGTGTGGTGGAGTGCGGGAGGGTGTGGTGGAGTGCGGGAGGGTGTGGTGGAGTGCGGGAGGGTGTGGTGGAGTGCGGGAGGGTGTGGTGGAGTGCGGGAGGGTGTGGTGGAGTGCGGGAGGGTGTGGTGGAGTGCGGGAGGGTGTGGTGGAGTGCGGGAGGGTGTGGTGGAGTGCGGGAGGGTGTGGTGGAGTGCGGGAGGGTGTGGTGGAGTGCGGGAGGGTGTGTGGATGCGGGTGGAATGCAACGGGACATGATTCAGTGTGGGAGGGGCGAGGGAGAGGATGTAGTCAGCAACATCAGAAAAAGCTATCGCGCAGCTCACCTAGGGCACGGTGGGGTGCAAAATGTCGCTATATGCGCGTTGGAAATGCCCATGGTTGATGCAGTGGGACACAACGGGGCGTGATTGAGTGGTGGGTGCCGTGTGTCAGCAACGTCAACAAAGGCTTTCGCATGACTTACCTGGGGTACTGCAGAGCGCGACAGAGTGCGGGAGGGCCAGGTGGATGTAGCAGGAATGCAACGGGACGCGGTTGAGTGGCAGAGGGCAAGGGAGGGTGAAAAACGTCGAAAACACAATTTGGGTAACTTACCTGGGGAGCGGCGGCGTAAAAAATGTCTCTATGTGCACATTATAGATGCTCAGGATGTATTGGGGTGTTGTTGCGCTACAGATAATAGCATCGAAGTCAAAACAGTTGCTATATGCGCTCAGCTAGCGATAACTTACGCATTGAATTATACGCATCGTGTCACTTTTCTCGTCGGGGCTTTACCAATTAAATGCTGGCGGGTAACGTTAAACCATGGGAGAATAGGATAGTAGTAGAGCGTGAGCAGTGGGGATTGAAATATTGACGATGGAGGGTAAGATAACGAAACAACGCGGGAAGCAGGAGAGAAGGGGTCTTTTGCCAGCCTCGTAAGAGAGGAGTCCGGGATGGACTGGACATTGCTGTAGCAGCAAATATCCCAGGAGATGTTGAGCTGAGGCTGAAGACGTTGGCCAAGTCGTGGTGGAAGGATTTGAATACCCTGACTAGTACGAGTTCTTCTAGAGACATCATCTGCTCAAACTCCGCAAAGAACCCATGCGCGAAATCTGACTCACTCGAAATGTAGGACGGTTACGCTTGACCAACGAACTTGAAGCTGGTAGTAACCAGTGGCACATACGCGCGTAAGATTCGGCGCATCTTCAAAGAGGTCGGAAGCAATGTGATCATGACGTGAAACCCCGAAAGCGATACATATTTGGAGCGTACGGAAGCGGTTGAAGGGGTAGTTGTGGGGGTGGATGGAGTTGGTAAGGGAAAAGCTGGGACTGGGAGGGAAAGGATTCGGCATGTATGGTCAAATGTGGGATTTTACCGTACCGGGACATGGGCATGCAGGCGAGAAATGGGATGACTGTCGTCACTGGCAAGCGTAGTGTCTGTCCCCTTCAGCCGCGGTCAGTCATGCCATCCAGCTCGGCTTTGCAAGGCGGAGGCGAGGCTGGGATCACCCTTGCAAGGCGGCGCCCAGCCTGGAATAGCCAGGCCACATCAGGAAAACGAGCTTTTCATTTTGCACCCTTTTGCGAATTTTGCAGCTTTTGAGTACTTTTGCAAAAATTTTTGTGCAGTTCTGCGCAATTTAGCCTATTCTAGACACCTGAAAAAGGACACAAAAGGATAGGGGGGCATGGCTTTTTCTGGCTTTTTCTGCTTTTGCGACATTTTGCAGACTTTTTCCAATTTTTATGGTCATAAAATGAGGTAAAAGAGGTAAAAGCAGAAAAAGGAGGAAAAAGGCGGAAAAAGCCATGTTGCAAAAGGACACAAAATGAAAAGCACGTTTTCCTGATGCAGGGGCACAGCCACTGATCAAGGTTTGCGCCGTTTTGTAGATGCCCAACATGCCTTTCGTTGTCAAACTCAAGAAGGCCAACGCCCGGAGAGATCTCGCCTCGGAAATCGCCGAACTGTTTAAAATCTCATCGAACAACGTCGGCGTTGTTTTCATCGACGAAAACAAGGAGAAATATACTATTACGGATCCCGCCGATTCCCAGCTCTATTCGAAACGCTCAGAATAATACTTGGTGTGTACGCGTATGCTCATCAATATCACAATCGGCGGTGAGAGGGGCAGTCAAGTAGGCATTATGCACTGGAGCGAGCTACCGGGCCTCTCGTTTACGGTCCCGGCCATGCATTCAATATTCATGTATGACATTGACACGTAGCAGTTACGAAGCTGATGAGTACTTCATATCCGACCAGTCATTTGCCCCCGCGTCCCATCCTCAGTCACCCATCTCACGGTCCAGTGGACCTTAATCCTGCCGTTTTGTAGCGTAGATGACAGAAGAACGAGCGCAATTAACGAAGGAGAGGCGATCGGACACATTTGAGGTGGCTATGCTATTACTAAGCGCGTCATTTGAAACCCGAGCATTGCGGCACTGTTTTTGGGTGGCAGTACGCGCGTTACGCGCGTCGTCGATACATAGCGTTCCATGTCTAGAACCCCGCGCAACGTCAAGTTATGGCTGTCTTTAGACGATGGACCCAAGCTTGCCCTGTCGATCCCACTTAATAAATGCTGCACCTTTGCAGTTAACCCTCTCAAATGGCTGCGATTTCTAGGGTTTGCAATCTACGGACGAGAAGGCTACCTCTCCACATCGGAAGATGGCACAGAGATCGACGATTACACAGCAGAGATAGAGCCCAATGCATACTTTTTTATATCAGAGGGTAAGGTGGATTTGCGTACAATAAAACCTCGCTAACGTTGTTAACCTTTTCAGGTGAAGCTTGCCTTGTCGATGCAGATGTAATGGACGACAGAACATCGAATTCTTCACAATTGACTACTCGCAGAAACGATTTTAGGACAAAGGTGATTGAGGGAGACGGGACCTGCGTGATAACGGATGAGCCAGTTTCAAATTGCGTTGGGTGCCATATTATCCCCCATGCGAAGGGAAGTAACGTGCGTCCTTACAAGTCTTCTATGGCAACTGTCTCACTTAATCAAGTACATCTCGAACGTCGTCCGTAACCGAAGTGGAACAGATGATTCCGTCAATGACATTAACGACATTAACGACATTCGGAATGGACTTCTGCTAAGTAACCTACTCCATCGACCGTTTGGATCTGGTAAAATTGCGTTCCTGAAGGTCTGCTGTTATTTCCATCCAGGGCTATTCTGAAACTCAAGTATCTCATAGACTCCTAACTTTGCTTTAGATGTCGATGATATTCCCTACAAGTCGGAAGATGAAGATCAAGAGAGCCCAGCCAGTCGCCTTACGTTGCACCATTTCGTCAACGAACGTCAGCTTGGCCCTGTGATCACCGCTTGGGCTGGCCACAACTCTGATGCGCGGCAGCCACAAGACACCAGCGAATGGCCGCCTGCTATCAGTTGTCGATCTCTTCTATGCAGCAGCAGCTCTCAACGCTTGGGGTCCAAAACCCTTTATCAGATATGTCCGAGAAAATGTTCATTATGGCGACGATGACGATCAAGATGACGATGGTGACGATCAAGATGACGACGATGATGATTCGATGGATGGTAGTGGACCTAAGTCATGTCGATGCACAAATGGGCAATCAAAAAACAGGACAATCTGGATCTGGACGTTACGCTCTACGTAGCAAAGACAAAACGTCAAGCATTCCCCAGAAAGTAAGGCGCTTCGCTGATTTGATGGAGGGCGTGAGCGCGCTGTGGATGCAGTCTTCGAGGGTGGACAAGCTAAAGCCAGAAGATGCACATGCTTCGAGTCTTGCTCGCAACGAAGGTGTCAAGACGTGGTTACAATCAATAGAGGGTCCCGGGACAAATTAGGTCATTTTCCGTACAGCGATGTGCAGGGATAATCAACGGACATGTCGACCAGGAGAAAATGAGAACTTGAAGTAGAAAACGAAGGGTACGAGTGTAAAGGTAGTATTTCATTACGTTGATTCCAACACACTTGATGCGGGAGCTTGCCGATGCGAAGGGGTCGACCAATTGCGGATAACCCGTGACCTCCCAGCCGTTCCAAACGGTAACGCACTTCACGCCAAATGTTGGCACGCACGGTCGTGCCTCCCATAATCATATAACACCGCGATCCTTTCACTGGCTGCGCAGCGGTCAGTTTTTCGTCTGGCGCTTAGTATTTGGACACCAGGGCACCAGGATACTACCACAGGTCTTCTGGCACTATCTCTGCCTCGCTAACATGTGGTTTCCTCGGACTCGACCAGCCGTAGTTCTACCGCCCCGCCCCCGCCCCGCCCCGCTATAGTTTTCGTAATCCACCTGTGGCTTCCCGTCACCATCGCGCCCACTACCCGCCTGTGATGTAGCCCCGCCCGTCTGTGGTTTTCCAGCACTATCAATTCCGCACCCAGTTGTGGTGTTCTCGCACCATCGCACCCCACCCACTTGCAGCTTTTTCGCAACATCGCGCACCACATCCAGTTGTGGTTTTCTCGCACCATTTTTCACCCACCCGGCTGTGGTGTTTTCGCACCATTTCGGCCCCACCCACCTGCAGTTTTCCAGTACCAGAGCGCCCTCACCCGCCTGCAGTTTTCCAGAACCATTGATCCCCAACCCAGTTGTAGTATTCTCGCACCATTGCGCCCCCATTCACCAGCAGTTTTCCAGCACCATTGACTTCCGCACCCGGTTATGGTATTCTCGCACCGTCGTGTTCCCACTCAGATGTGGTTTTCCAGTACCATTGATGGCCCACCCAGCTATGGTATTCTTGCACCACCCACCTCCAGTTTTCCAACACCACTGATACCCCACCCAGTTATGGTATTCTCGCACCATCGTGTCCCACTCATGCGGTTTTCCAGCACTATTGATGCCACACCCAGTTGTGGTGTTCTCGAACCGTCGTACCCCCAGCCAGCTGTGGTTTTCCAACACCATTGATCCCCACCTAGCTGTGGTATTCGCACACCGTCGCGCCCCAAGGGTCTTTGCATGCCTAGGTGGGTGTGCGAGTTGAGGGGATCCGAGAGACAGGACGAGGTGAGGCGTCGACCGTCGACTCGCTGCTTAGTAAGTACCAAGTTGTGCGCAGGCTCGACGTTACTACCAGCTTACTATGCTCGTGGGAGGCACGCGAACCGCCAAAACCTTTCCCAAGGTCCTGTAATGTGTCAGTGGCGAAAGCCTAAGCGCGCTACCCATCAGACATTTAGGCAGATCCTCTGAACTCGAGTACGTTGTCCTCGTACATCACTATATATCGACAGTGGGAATATATATCATTCCTGTAAAAGTACAACTACTGTTACACAGCAAAACACCAACTTGCTTTCCTTTCCCTGACTGTATATTCCGTAGGTACCACATATTGTCTCAGAAAGCGACAGGCTGGTTTAGATCGAACTCTGCACCGACCTGAGGGGGATAGATCAGAGAAAAATAGAGTGATAGGATAGAAGAAGACATACCGAAAGTTGAGGTATCTGATCATATTCCTGGGAGAGAAGTACACGCGTACGCCTCAAGATCTCCACATAGGACTGTCCTGGAAATTCCCTCATCGTATTGATGAATGCCCAGCTCATGGCGCCTATGGCGAGAAAAGGTGGTTTGATTAGGAACGAGAGCAACGCAAATAATATGTTGAGTACCTGTCGGTTCGTTGGCGATACTGGTATCTGCCGAAGTCTGGTCATCCCTAAGGTACAATCAGTATATTAACACATTGTATTGATATCAAACGGCTCAAACGTACCTACAACCTATATTAAAGATATCCAGTAAACAATTTTGGAAGATCATGTCAGGAATGACCGCCTACCTGAGAACATCCAAACATCTTTGCCTTCCGATCTCCAATCCTCAACAAACGTCTCCTCACCCAAGCCCTCGGGTTGTTTGTGATGCGATAACCCCTTGAAAAAGGAATTCGCGCTTGAAATCAACTGTTTTACTTCGTCAACCTTTTGCATGGAGAATCCACCTTGGATGAGTGCTCGCGCGGCGACGGCAAGCTTAACGCCTTTTTTGATATTGTCCACAAGTCCAACTAGGTGGGGAAAGTAGCCGTAGAAAAATAAGCATTGCTGAATGATATATTTCTACTCACTTTGCCCATCTTCGTTAGATCGATAAACAAAGGGCAGTTCTATGGCGGTCCCCGCTGAAAAAGGGGGCCATGTCAGCACGGGAAATTGTGATTAAAATGGGAAAAACAACAGTGGCAGCAATCAAAAATGACGGTGAGCCGAACGCCAGGGGCGAGCGGTGAGACGAGAACCCTATGCAACGTGTCGCTCGTTATCTGACCGTGATTTTTCAAAATCAACAGGGCAGATAGTATCAGTCTAATCCGCTTTCGCGATCGCCGTCAGGATCTTGGACTTGTCCACCTGTGAGCGCACACGAGACTGTTCAGCAGTTTTTTAAACATATAACCAACACTCACCATGGCCACTGTAGTGAAGAAAGAGGGAATCTCCTGGGTTATTATTTGACACCAGCCAGTGGAAGGCTGAAAGCATGTTTTGCCCGGTTGGCTGATAGTGCGGTTCAGGGCGGTCATCGGTGAGAACGACCATGCTAATGGAGACTAAGTGGGGATGTTTTGTAGACTTTCTGGAGAAGCATTGGCTTACCTGGAAGGATCATGGGGAAAGCCCTTGTCATTAATGAGATATTGACGGACTGCGAAGGTTGAGGACTAAATCGATAAGATCAGTTGACGAAAACTGACCATTCTCTACGTCGTTGATGCATCCTGCTAACTCGGTTGAAGAGTTGAAGTAGTTGATTCCAATGAGGAGGGATTTGCGTCGAGGCATTGTTGGGAGAAGGGAGATGATGAACTCTGATGGTTTCCATAGAGTTTCGGGCTTTCAGGGCGCCATCGGCCTTTTCGGTGATCCTTTTTCCGCTTCCATCAGTCATCGTGAACAGCACAGCGCAAACTTTCACCTCTCCCATCTACCTCAGAACATTGATGCGCTCATTTCGATGCAGACACAGGCTCTCAGATACACTTGTCAGGGCCGTCTAAAATTGCACCTGAAGGCTGGGTATAAATCCATCAGCGACTGGCACGCGGCTGCGGCTCGCAAGTCCACGCTTACATCCACGGATAATGCGTGACCTACCCACTGGCCGTTCCAAACAGAGACGTACTTCCCACCAAAAGCTTGCACGCCTGGGGACTTGAAGTTTGAACGTGACCAAGACATATGATACACCGCCAAAAGTAGTGCTAATGCTATTAATAGCAGCCTATCATCTCACGCTGGTCTGAACTCGCGTTCACCCAGTCGAGCTCGGCTTCTGGAAACACTTCACGTCCTTTCCCATCCGTGTTCTTTCACTTTGTCTCGCCTGTAACCTTGGGGCTGGTATCACCCGTGAACGTCCGGTCCGACTCAGGTGTTAGCATTGGTACGCTCAACTTGACGTTCTTCAAGGACGACAGTAATACCGAAGCTCGCCCACATGCAACCTTAGAACTAGTATATAATCCGAACCCGGCCAGTCCGACTCGGAGCTAAGTATTGTCAAAGACGCGCTCAAAGACACGCTTTATAGAATAATGTACAAGTATAACGAAGCTAAATAAAACTCTCAGGAACCCCGGTCCGACGCGTAACTGGCAATAAACGAGCAAGACCACGAGGGATTGGCTATTACTAGTACGCGTGCACCTTCCCAAGCACGCTAATAATCGGAAGATGGAATGGCCTAGCTAGCCGCATCACTAATTCCCTTTATAAACCGAGGAAAAAGAGGAGCCATAAGATATATGCAAGTGGCGAGGAAAATTGTGTGGTGGAATTACAGAGTATGGTAGGGCGTAGAGAGTAAGCATAACATAACATAGCACATACAACAACGGCCAGGGCAAGAGATAGGAAGTCAGGGGGTCGGTCAGTTAACTATAGTAACAGTCAATTATAAATTAAAAAAAGTCACATCCCAGCATTATGAAATCAGCACGATCACTTGGCATTACGGCATGCTGACAAGCTTGTTGGAAAGTCGATAATAAATAAAACGGAGGTTCTGCGGGGCTCGGGTTTTGTTCGACACGCCAATTTCACCGAAAGGAGCTCCAGAAAAAGTGCCTAAACGCTAGGCTAATCTGTCAACTGTGCCCTCCCGGACAGATCCGGCGTTGATGGAAGGTATGCAGGGGCGCGATAGCAGATATGGAATGTGGGTGAGTGAAGGTAATCAGTGTGCTGAAGAACATGTTGATTCATAGTCGCTCTGCCCGCAGACTGTAACAGGGTTGAAGACGTGTGGAGACGATATGTTTTCATCGAGGTTGAGCAGGAACTGGGACCCGGGTAGGAGTAAAGGGGTAAATCGAAGCGCTTGGTAGTGTGAGAAAGTTGAACGTCCAGTCGTTGTTCTGCAACGGCTCAGCAAATGATGCATCCACAGCATCCGGAAGAGTCTGATGTTTCTGTGAAACTATCTGTCAGAGAAGGCTCCATGACATCACTTCGGCTGTCATATGAAGGGGCGCGAGTGTCCGACCCCGCAAGCGAGTGAATGAAGTCGTACTCACCGTCTCCGCTTAGTCTTCTCGGTAATCTGCGTTTCTTATTCAGGCCTTCTGTTTCACCTGTGGGAGCGTATGGACGTATGGAAAGATGGACAATGGTTCCTTGGGGTGAAGTGGTGTTAGATGCGGGGAGTTTGAGCTCTGTTGATGAAATTTGTCAAATTCCATCCAAGACATGGCACGCGTCCAGCGCGGTGCGGAACGTACTCGTTAGTGTATCGTCATCTTGCAGCATTTTTCCTAGATAGAGAAGTCGTAGGTATGACGGTGCAGGTGGTCGTTCACTCTTCCATTCGTTATCTATCACCAAGGTCGTTATATGCGGCTGTACAAGACAAGTGAGCACACGAACCTTCGGGCCAAGTGTTCCACACAAGCTCCTTGACACGCCCTATCGTAGTTCCTGGCTCAAACGACATGGTACGCCTCCTACCCGTCACCAGGAGAAAAGTGATGAATGTCTGCGGCGTTTGAGGGACTGCGCTGGGTTGTGATTGATGCGGCGACGATGATGGTGATATACCAGATGAAGATGCCATCTGTTCGGCCATTGTCTCTTGAGGTGGTGGTGGATCTGAATCGGGTCCTGGCTGTGGTTCACTCCCATCGGCGTCACTTGGAAAGGAAGATACGCTTCCAGCCGATTGGAGGTCAAATAACCGAGGCCGGAGGAGCTGGAGCTGGGGCGCAGCTATTGCAGCAGATGCTGTTGCAGGTCGTGCAGGAAACAAGGGGCCTTCCTCGTCGTCTGGACCCACGCGGGTGAAAGAAGTGCGTGCGGAGATGGAAGGCCCTGGATTTCGTTGGAACATGGATGGACGGATAGTTCCGGGAGCTATGGAAACGACACTGGGGGCAGCGGAGAGGGTGCGGGGGCGGTAGATGTCGGGCTCGACGGAGACATCAGTAGAAGCCATGAGGGAGGGAAAGGGCGGGACGGCGTAGGAATGAGAAATATATAAGGTTAAAGGGGCTGAAAAGTCACGTGTGCTCTTTGCATTAACGATCGCGCACATCAACATCAACATCATCGTTAACACTCAACAGCGCTCGGAGAGCATTTGACCACGAACACTGACTGATGTTTCCATCACACAGACTCGGTTTTGCCCGAACACCTTGTCCGCGATGGGTATAAAACAACCCCACCTTCTTTCCTGAACTCCAGTGCCGGACAGTGAGTTATTTCCTTCCGCGCTTTCTCCGTCATAACTTACATTCCATTAGCTCGCTATAAACACCCCAACCTCCACCATTTTACAACATGCAATTTACACGACTATGCATCATCCTCATCGCGTCCGCTTTAATGATGACAGAGCTCGCGACTGCTGCCCCCGTCGGCTCCGCGTACGTATTTTATCTACCAAACGTGACTCGACACTAATATCACTATACAGTGACATCAGCTTAAATACTCGCGCACTTGACAATCGCTCGACCCTTCGCGAACGCGCTGGTCAGGATGATCCCAGTGGCAAACCTATCACACCCATCCACGCCCCCGACCGATCACACGAGGCTGTTTCATATCCTGGCGAGATTAAAAAGCCTCCTACTGATAATGGTAGGGGGGGTTCCCGGTTTAATGCCCCACCTGCTCCTCCACCCGACCGGCCGCTTCCCCCCACACCCCCTCGTCGTGACACCACCCATGGTGCTTAGCCTCCCACCGCTTGACTGCAGGAGTGCATCATGAGAATGTAGTTTCTTGCATCCTGTATTACGTAGAAGCAGTTGTGTTGTATCAAAGAGAGTAGTGCAAATGTTGACGAAAATATATGTGATCGCGTCGAGTTCAACCTCCAAAGTGTCCAATAAACAAAAGATTAATCACTCGTTCTCAGCGTACTACGCTGTGCCCGTATGAATTCCAATTTGTGCATGTAGTTTCAATGAATGAACACAAGTACTATGGTCCTCCTCCTGATAAATCACCCTTCCTAACGTATTTACGCGACATCCAATATCACAATTGGCCCAATACAAAGGCGCTTCACACAATCAAAAGTGGGAGACGCGTCGCCCTCAGGCGTCCCGTAGAATCGGTGGCGATCGTTATAGACGGCAGGTCAGTTGATCTTAACGCGAACGAAAAGGGCAGCGCTACGCCCACTTCTTGTTTTTTTTCCCCTATCCAATAGAGTTGGATGTTATGACACTAGATAGCGATTAGCGACTAAGCACCCTTGTCTTACACTCTGTACCAGAGTGCATCAGCTAACATCTTCTGTTACCATGATAGGATCAACCATGCCGGGCAAGTCTGATGCGAAGTTGACCATTGGCAAATTCAGGAGGCCGAGATACAAGTTAATTTTATAGATAGTCGTCGGTTCATGCACAGACATAGCAAGTTTGAATCATGACCGCCTGCTGTACCTGGCCTGTGCTTGACGCGCGTGGCGGGAAGGTGAAACTTCACCGAACACTTCGCTAACCAAAGCATCTACCAGTGCAGCGTGGTTTCACTTGAACGCGCGGCTATTGTCATTGATTCCACTTCGCAATCTAAAACGGAATGGGGAGCCTCCACGATGGCTTTGCGAGGGTCGCTCATACAGTGCGTGAGTCGTTTCGTAACTCTGTCCCGACACGAGGCCAAACGTTATCACTATATGATTGAAAATGCTGGCACCTTAACATCATTTTCAGAGAATTGAGTTTTTACCCCTGCCGTGGCCCGTCTGGCAGTACCTCAAACAGGAACAAAATAAATGTCACAGAACCTTTGCGGCGAACGCTTGTGGAACTCTTCCCTGCGACAAATATACCATCAAAATAAAACAAGGACTGTTGAGGTCGCGCCAAAAATGTAGGTTATACGGACACGTCACTCCACAACTGAGCCCGTCATTAGAGAATTGACAAAAGTCGCTGGTTTATCAGAGCTCGTTCAATTTGGCGATGGAAAGACATGGTATCGCAGTTGATACCGACGCTCCCGGTGAGATCTAGTCAAGAATAGAGTTGATTAAACTTGTATCATGAAACATGATTGATAGATAGATGCTAAGATACGCCACTCAGTAAGCAACGACAACATGATAACCGACTAACCGAACTTGTTCTTCTCTCATTTTGAAGTGTTCTAGTACCTTGTCGGAGCTCATGAAATTATCAGATGCATTTGGTTAATCTAGAGGACGCTGCGAATGTTCTTTGCTCACCTTGGAAGTTCGCGTTATGTAACAGATGAGCGCTCACTTGAGACACATCATTTGGATAAGAAAGTTAACCTTCTGACCTACGCCAGGTCAAGGGGTTGGGTGTTCTTTTCCCATGCCCGTGTTGACCGCTCAGCTTCTCGTTCTTGCTGAGATATCAGTTAACGGTGGCTATGAGGCCTTTGATTGGTGTCTTTAGCTCTTCAAGCATGGAGAACACGTCCGCGGTGGTAGAACCCCGAGTGACGTTGACACACACCAGAACATCGATCGCCGCTTGTCATCGATAAGTTACCACAGCACAGGGTCGATAGAAATAACGATGTATCTGTTCCGAAATGGAAGGATCATAGAAAACGTGCTGACATTTGTCGAGCCGTTTTGGAGAAGCGTTTATCTTTAAGTCTGCCGTGCCACGTTATCAGGGAGATGCCGCGGAGAGGCTTTGGTATTGTTCTGTGAATAGAAACGGGGATCATGAATAATCGTGGGCGTTGGATGGGGTCTCAGCACGTGTTGCGCAGGGTATAGGGGTCCTTTATTCTCAGATTCTGTTCCAAGTCGATGCGCTGCGTTGACGTCATCCAGGATAGGCAACGCGCACGGAAAGGGGCGCCAGTTTTTGAAAGTAATAGCAGGTCTGTGAGAGGAGGCTTTTCAGAAAGTAATGTGTTAGAGCGGAGATTGAATAAGGGCATTTGTCTTGTATTCTATTTATAAACCTATCAACGATGTTTGACGCTTCTGTCTCAATGTGCCCTGCCTCTTAGTACATATCACATTGGAATTTTCCGCCTCAAACTTCTCTTTGTCCCTTATCCACACAGGCGGCAGGCTAGTCGATACAGCCTTCTTGTTCAACTACGAGGGTGCCACCTGATAGGGGCCGAAAGAATCGACCATGGTGAAGTCGGTAACGCTATTGTTCGTATTCACCGGTCACCTAGAGTTCGCTCAAAATATCTCATTCACGGGGTTTTATAGGTTTGGACCGATGCTTATTGGTAATGCATTTTGAAATCTAATACGGCCAAGGGGGACTCATGGTCCACAGGCTCGTTTTTTAACACAATACTATACGGGGTGCGCCAGACGATGAACCACCATGTTTACATCTGACTAGAATTTTAGATGATGGTTGTGCAGGTACACACAGCACTGTTTGATGGTGTCCGTCTTACCCAAACGCACAGGTTATCATCTACTTCCAAACGTATAAGCGGTAAGTAATCGCCGTCCCTCTCAGCGTTTGCTGAAATGATCCAAGTGACGTTCCATGGATACGACGTCTCGTCAGTGGCCACCAATACTCCTCTTCGTTTCATTCAATGTCTTGACAACATTTCAGATATATTTCCTTTTCATCGTGGAAACGGTCAATTCGGGTTTTGCGATATGGATAGTGTATGAGCCCCTAGTACTACGCTATGGTAAAGTCCCTGCGTCTCTAATCATGTCCCTTTCTGTTCCGAACGTCCCCGTTAGGCACGCTGGCGGCCACTACATACTTTCCATTAGGTATGTTAGGCGTTCACAGCATTGTCTCACGACTAAGTCGAGGAACCGCAGCGCTCTCAGCGGATCCAGTGATGACGGTAACTGGAAAGGTAACAAATTCGTGATCCGAGCTGACTAGAATTACGGGACAGGTTCTCGTCTCAACCCCTGTACAAATAGTCATTGCCTGGCGCATAAAGGTTATCACGAAGTCGAGAATCTTGGCTGGTATTATTGGAGTTCTTGCTCTAGTAGCATTCGGTAGGTAATCCATCGTACGTTGAGCACCGTCCTATGAGCTTCTCACATAGCTGGCGGAATCTGGCTTACGGTAATGGTTACGATAGTGCGACGGTTTGATCAGAAGCCCAAATTGCATTGGCCAGCACTTACGTGGCTCCTCGCATCTGCGGTTGCAGACATCCTAATATCCATCGTTTTGACATGGAGTCTGGTACGTCCTAGAGGTGTACTTTAGATTGATTTCGCTTATAGAATAATGACTAGTCTCGCAAGAAGACGACTTCCTCAGATATAGACCATGCCGTTAATCGGGTAAACTTTGTGACATTATAGTCCCTGGGAGCTTCTGACACCGTTATGTACAGATCATCCGTCTCACTATTCAGACTGGCATTGTCACGGCTGTCTTTGCGACGCTGGACGTTATGTGTTTCCTGGCTTTTCCGGCAAGTAACTGGTTCTTCTGATGGGGAGATAGAATTGACGTCTCTAAGCAGCATACCACAATGTCCGTATTTCATACAAACGAAGCCTGTAGCCTGACCAATCATTCTAGTAACTTTATCTGGGACTTCTCCCTTTCAAAACTATACGCTAATGCCCTTTTATCCACCCTCAACGCCCGCAAAGGATCAGATAATACCAGCATATGCCGGACTACATTCACAAATGATAACGTCTTTGGCTCTGTCGGTTCTGAGTACATGACAATGTGGCAAGTAACCGATCAGACGAAGTCTGACCCATCTAATACTATACCTAATTCACAGGTATGTCATTTATTCCCACAAACAAAAATACCCATATTGGCAAGGCACAGATATGCCAGGAGGATATATGTGATCCGAAGACCTTTGAGATGCCTATTTCCAATGCGGAGCAGAGGATAAGCGGTATACTAGGATCTTCTTCGTTAACTTTGGCGTCGGGGTCAGCGGTGTAAAAATTGGACAATTTGTTACAATTGTATTTATATTTCATCGTTTGTAACTTACATATCGTGTACCAACAATGCGGAAGACATTTTTTATTAGATGTCATAGCACATAAATTCTGCTTTTGTATGTACCCCTAGTAAGTTGTTGAGGGACGTCGCTGCTACTAGTACCAGAGTACTTTTTTCTTCCACCGATTACTATAGTTGATTTTCAGGTAGAGGTCATGCAGCGCCATCATGGTCGAAGTGCTCGCCATCACATGAAAAGATTTCTCTAAGGATGTCGTCCGGTAAAATGCGTGGAATGTTAGAGATCGAAGACAGGCGTATTGAACCGGATTCCGATCGCGCCATGCCGTGGGAATCATTTATTTGTTGGCAACTGTTTGTGCCAGTTTTGTGCCGCACTCTGGGGCAAATATCTTTTCATGCACCAAAAAACTTCAGAGCGAGGACTACTATGCCACGCGAGGACTCGATCAATCTGTGACGTGCATTTTTCACTCAGGTATTGAAATGCCCGAACCTTGCCCGAAATAAACAGTCAAATTATTTAACGAGCAACAGCGACTCGTACGGCAAATACTTCCCTTTTCCCAAACTCAGTTGGACGAAACTTCCAACTCGGGCAAAAAGTCCTCAGCGTGCTACGCATCGTACAACCGGAAAAACTTAGCGCGCCAATTTGGTCGTCCCCAGCTCCAGGTACTTCTTCTCTACATCAAGCTCTCACACGGACTTGAATGGTTTAGATATCTACTATTCTGGGCGAAACATCGGGAAAATCCTACAGTCGTGCTCAGGCTCAAATCACTAACAGGGAGATTATTCAGTGACGAAATCTGCCCATTATAACTTTCACTACCACCCCTAAGTATCTCGGATGTAGGAATCCCATTATCAAGGCCGTTAATATGGCCAATGAAGTAGGTATATTTGACTCGTCCGGAGAAAGCCGATGGCATTTGCCGTTCCGATAACTGACTAGCGGTCAGGAGGATAAGATACCTGAAACGCGAACAATTTTGACGACTACCTCCCTTCTCCCGCGATGCTTCCTTTCGGCTTTGCCCGCCCTCAATAGTGCCGGATGTTGCCGTGTAATGGCAAGACTTGTCGTGCAGAAAGGGTCCTTCAACTTCCTTTATATTCGGGCATACCAGCGCGCATTTGGCGCAACCACTCCCAACGCGCATCACGGCTGTAACCCCGAATTTTTCAACGTCTATCCTTTTTGCGGTTTCATAACTTGGTGCACAAATGCCTGGGCGCAAGTATCCTCGCTCAAAGCCTAAGGGTCGACGCCGTTCCAGGTTTAAACCGGAAATGCTTTCGAAGTCGACCGGTTCAACATTCAGTAATGGGAAGTTCAACAATATTGGTCGCGATATGTTGTCCATCGGTCACGATATGCTGTCGGTCGTAATTCAAATCGGTGACAGGAGCATGCCTGACAAGACATGTATCGAGGTGAGGTTTGCCATCGCGAATTAAGACAAGTTAAACTCCCGCCCTCACAAGCAGATATCACCTCTCCCCCAGGTGGCCGGGCAGCGGATAAACGTCACAAATGGACCTAATTGTATATTCAGCACTAACATTGCTTGTGGAGGGTGTAGGTGTAGTGAATGGGTACGGCGACTCATGGAGAGCGGCGAGCAAAATGCCGATGAGGTCGCCCAGTCTAGCGCTGGCGATGCCAACCATAAGTCGTCATGCGACAGACGTAAACCAGACATACCTAGTGACTTCAGGATGAGCGCGAGACCGGTTAATGAGGAGCACACCGAAGGTGGGCGTTCAACGTTCATTTAGCCTGGCAAGCGTAATTAATATGTATCAAAGCGTTATCTGGGGAGTCGATGCCTGCCTGCCATCTGCCCCAACGCTTCGTGGGTAGTGAGAATCGCCGCAGTGCCACTTCCCAAGCGTAGAAAGATTGTGACAATGACATCAAGGATTAACTGCCATCACTCGTCACCGACAGTGACAGTGATGTAGATGAGTGCACTGGTAGATGCAATCCTTTCTCTCTCCTCATACCAACTGTGTATATTACGTGATGGGCTTGTATATCCTAGGATGATCCCCATTTCATAGATAGATCGTGCTGTTATGGTTATTTTAAATAATGAATTTTATGTCATGGTTCAACACCTGGGATGTAAAAATCAAACTAGGCAAAAACATAATACAGATGAGCAATGATTAGGGTGCCCACTCCATGAAGATGTCGCGAGGTACTGTACTTTAGTTTACCGTTTGTTTGTCGACTTAATCTTCCTGTGATATATATAGGTCGCTTCAATGAATTGTTACACCCACCACCCGCAAGCCGTAACGTTTTTTTCTATATCAGAAGAAGCTCCGGTTGTCACCGTCACCTGTCAATTATCAATCATCTTATTTATTGATCCGAAAGGGATGGAGGGGTACCCGTACAAGAGGCCAATACTTCTCATGTTTGATAACACAATAAGAATCCACACTCCTGTGTAGATCAGGGTTATACAGTTTTACGAGGACGATGGATAGACAAGACCTTTTCGCCACTGCAGTTAGTATCGGCGGGTAATTATTTGGAACTGGGGCATGAGTGAATTCAGAGGGGCTAGAAAGAAGGTTTACACACTAACACCCGTATCCCATCGACCATTCACCAGCACATACGCTCAATTATTCGCGAAGGAAGAACTTATTGATCGACTGTCAGACAGTAAATCCTTGTAGCATGGGATTTCTAGCGAAATGGGCGAGCTTCTTGTTAGACAGCGTATTCGCTTGCGTTCCATATTACTCATACTGGAAAACTGAAGGTAGCTTCGGTAACTCCCAAGCCCAGACCTGATGTAATCCTGGCACCGCAATGGCGTCTTCCGGTTTGAACGTACACAATTGACGACATGTTTTGGCACAATAATTTTGAAAGTCTCTTGATTATAGCTGACGTTCATTAATCATGATCATACGCACACATATGGGCCATGGCGCTTATCCCAAAATCGGGCTCGGATCGAATGATTGGGTAAAGATAAACCACATTAACATTACACATCGTCCGCCTTCGTCGCGTGTATGATAGGAGAAACGCAACTTACCGAGGCATTACGCTACGATACATAATGTGAGGGAACACTCCTATTCAGAACGAGCTGTAATTCTCATTGCCATATCGGAGTTGCTTCTTGCGCTTATACGGAGATGTTGTGCTTACCATGCCCGGCCTTGCTGCATCAAGCCACGGTCCAGAATATCCTCGCTAGGATCCGCGATGACTAGAGTCACTAGACTTCGAACTTCAATGAAAGGAAGCTCATCAATGTTGAATTGAGAGTTGTCGGAGTTCCAAATCCAGTTTGAGCTTGTCACGTCCACTTGGCGTCACGGCCACCATTTTTGTTCCATGGAGCTGCACATCTCAATGGTTCAATACCACATCCCCGAGGAAGCCTACCGAATCAAGATGGACCGTATCTCCATCTGACGACTCAATGAACGGGCATGTGGAAACTCAAACTGCACGACAACTAGCGGCTGCACATGCCTCGCAATCACAATGAGGAGGTGACAGAAAAGGCAAGTTCTTTTGAACCTTCTAGTTCCACGCACTCGTAGATTGATGTGTTTTCACACAGGGTGATGAAAACTGAAGCTTTCTGGACGCCTTTACTCCCTGTTAGCAGTTCAAACCATTTCTCCTAGATAAAACTATGTTCAAAAGGGAACTCCGATTTGTGTGTACGTCTATCACCCTATAAATATTGGCGGCCGGGCTTATCCTTTCCTAACTCTATTGCTATCTGCCGTAATGTGATGGACGCGTAACACCAACGTTGGTAACATTGGGAACAACATCGCAGATTCGCGCGAGCAGAAGCCACGATATCATTCTTCCCGAAGACTTTCTTCACTTCAATTAGTCCCGGAGTCACCGGCAGCGTCACTCTTTTCCTTTCACAGGCACCACATCCCAATTCGAGGTCTATTTCCGGCACCCGATCACCCTTCTGCTAGGAGAAGGAGGACCCGTCGAGTGTCTTCAATGACTTAAAGGCATGCTCCAGCAGGTACGAGCGAATATGCATAAACTACGCTGCGTTGTTATTCACAACTGCATTAGGGGTTAAGCTGTTCCAACCTTAGCCGCTGCTGCGCGCAGCGAACTCAATGGTCATGATCGAAGATGTAGCACATTCGGAAAAGATAAGAACGGTAATAGAACTAGACACGTTGTATCTCCATTTGCTGAGTTTCTTGGAGCTTTCCGGAATGCATATAGGGAGACCTATGACCGTAATCGGCACATTTCACTACCCAGTTTCAACATGACCAAAACACATTGGTACGGCCCGTCTTACTATTCGCACTGAGTTCTCTGATTTCCTAACAGGAACGAAATTGAGTCCCATGGATCCATCGAGTTGGTATAGCTCCCGAATTCGTGAAGAATTTCGTTTATCCATCCATTCAGGCCCTATCGTCCAGCTGAAGCTGACGAAGAAATCGAGTGGCCGACATTGAAGTAAGCAGATTCTCCTCTTCGGTCAGGTTATGATTAACGAGACTAGCACTCCAGCGGAACTTGCTCGCGGTATCATCAAGACGGACAAGAACAAGTTGAAGCAGTTCACGATCTTGCTTGTTGGCATGTGCTCTTTAATCGTTTAAGCAACCCTCGTAGACGCTAACTTCATCTCAGGTGAGACTGGAACGGGTAAGACGAGCTTATTATCCTTGCTCGCCAATATTGTGGTCGGTCATGAACCAGAGCAATTCGTCAATTTCCATGACGAAAACATCGAAGCTGGTGGCGGGGCAAAACACAGTCAAACGAACAAGGCCAAAGTCTATGAATTTACGAGCCTCAATGGCGTTAGGATCACTATCCTTGATACACCGGGGCTTGCGGATACCCGTGGCCTGGCACAGGACGAGTTGCATAAAGCCAGCATTGCAAGCGCTATCAAAGAGAACATTTCTACCGTCAATGCCGTCATCATCCTCGCTAATGGCACAGTTCCGCGCCTCGGTGTTGCTACGGACTACGCATTATCGACACTATCATCAATCTTTCCACGCACGCTCGCAGACAATATCGGTATCCTGTTCACAAACGTTTCAAGCCCTCTGTCCTGGAATTTTGACCAGAACTCGCTGCCAGACGTTCTACGAGGCCACGATGACAATCAGTGGTTGATGGACAATCCTCTTGCGATGTGGAACAAGTACTTGCAGATAAAAGCGCAACCAAACATCTCGAGGAAAGTTTTGAGCGGTCTTTTGGGTGCCGTTAAGGAAGGGCATCAAAAGGCATTACAGGAGATTGGTAGTATATTCGACTGGCTTGATGGTCTTAAGCCACAGCCGACGAACGAGATCATGAATCTCTACGAACAATCGCAGCAGATAAATCGCGACATCGAGAACGCTATGTCACGCGCGACCCAGATCTCAGACAAGAAGAACAGAGTCGCTGAACTCAAACAGTTAGCTGACGGCCATGCATTAGTACGCCCACTAACCGTTGGCAGTGCCAAGTCCCTGATTTTCTTTATAGACCATGAAGCAGTACGAGAACTTTAAGAGCGTTATCACTTCCAAAATCTGGGTACAAGAAACTACTTCGAGTCATAATACCCTATGTTCGCAACCTAACTGTTATTCCAATTGTCATGAGCGGTGTGGCCTCGATTTCTCCCTGAACGCAGACACATTTTTGCATTGCAATGCTATGGGCGGAGGCACTACATGTCGCCAATGCAACCATTCCTACAATAGCCATCGCCATTATAATTCACTATGGAAACTCAAGGACCATAGTCAGGAAAACATCGACCATGACGCCGAGGACAAGTACAATAAGGCCAAGAAAGAGAAGAATACTCATGAAACCATGATTGTTGATCTCGACCAGGTCATCCTAGACCTCGACTTGGAGCTGGAAGAGGCGCTCATTTCTCTCGGGAGGCTAACGGAATCATACGCGAGGCTGTCACTGTCTGGCAGCTTTGCCGGCCAGGTCAAGAAGTCCGTCAGACTTCTGGAAGTGAACTTGGAGGCTATGCGTAACAATAAAGCAGATCTGAGGTCGATCGAGATGATCGAAAAAGGTTTGGACAATATGAAGCAGAAGTTGAAAGTCGTGGAAGCGGCGAATGAAAAGGCTAGGGGAAACGTCGGTAGGCCTACCGAAAGCATATTGTCGAGGATTAGGGCCACTGCCAGCAGGACAATATTTGGCGTGTAGTGCCGTAGTGGGAGTGCCGTAGTGGGAGCCGATATTATCCATAGCATTAGCAAACGGATTTGAACATGAGCAATACAGGACCCCATGTTACACCCGTCAAGCTGAGTCCCCGCAGCACGCGGCAGGCCTCTTTCGTCATGACGCGTGAACGTCTTGCATGGGGTATCGATCAAATCGCCCTTTTAGAAGTTGCGTGCCTCGCTATGAAAACGAGGCTGAATCCTCCAGGCACTTGGTGATGGACGGCTTGAATGCTCAGGACAGGAACTGCATCAATAATGGAATACTAGGTTCTGGAAGGTTTATCACGCGACATGCGTAATAAGATCTATTGATTCGAAGATTCCTGGGCGGCTATCTGTGACATATCCAGTGTTACCAGCAGACTGATACTTTGACCGTCCTCCGCGCCATCGACAGCATGAATGCATCGTGGCTTTCTCCTGTATCATAAATGCTCGCGGAGTCCTGATGACAGGTGGGCCACACGCAAACATCTTGGTGCAGGAGGCGAAGTTATTGATATCGATGTAACCAAAGTCAAATGAATGCCGAGCGCTGAGCGCTCAGGTGCTTGAATACCTTAAGGCCAAGATAATCTTCTTTTCTCTGCTTTCGTAGCGACTTTTTGTACAATGCAGGCTTTCCGAAACGTAATTGCGTGGCGACTGGTGCACAAGTATGATCGAGACGTTGGTGACCGTGGTGACCGTGATCGTGTCACCTGTATTCCCTTCTTTTCACCGCAAGAAGGCGGCGGCCATTCCACATCATGAGCTTACGCCCTTTGGTCACGGGTACGGCCCGAAGGATTAGAAATGTCGGTGTCAGTGCCACGTGCACGACGAGTGCATCCGATACTTTACGCTCGCCTCAATCAATGCGCCGTCGGGATCTTTCAAGGTTTTCAATTCCTTCCCCCTCGATGCGCAAGGAGCTGACTCAATTTATTCGCACAACATGTCTTTCCACTTAAATAACTAGAGGTCCAAGCGGCAAATAGCGAAAGTCAGGTAAGCATCCATCAAAATTTAACGTCTAGTAACCCCAGATAATCGTGACATGCCCACCTGTCCCTTTACATGCTTATCTTCTCCCTTGAGGTCGACGGAATTTCTCTTACAATGCCGGCCGGGCCACGGTCAGTGAGGTATAGGAAACTTCTCCATCGATCATTGTAGATTCTTATCGAAGCATAGTTTCGGTACATCGGAATGTCGAGGCTAGACCTTATTTTCAGAAAGAATTTGGAACAAGTGTGATGCATGATGGTCGACGCTGGAGACGAGGTCTCAAAAATATACGCTCAAAGTTGCTACGCATGGTTCAAAAATCAAGGCAGACTCAATGTATCCTTTTTTTACGTGATACTAGTTTTAATGCGGTCATAGTCATTTCAACAGCAGTCTCCATCGCTTTTGGCAGCCATCTCCATAGCAATACAATTGAAGTACCATGAGATTCGTGGTCAAATCAGAACCCGTTTCACTACTCACTCTAGATCTCCTGCATTGATTCAATCATTGCGATGCTGAACAGGACCGGTGGCCGGGTTCTTCCCAAACGTCACGGTGTATTCTTCCACCCTCGGCTGCGCTACATCGGCGCCCCGTAGCCTATACTTGCATCGATTTGTTTTGTTTATTGTCTGATACCTGTTTGTGCCTACGCCCACGTGTTGAGTTCATGGAAGGGCGTTACGAAGCGCCATGACTGTTTTCACTATTTCCTCCTCAAGAAGGGCGAAGGGCCAAATAAACAAAAGCGAGTGGAGAGAGATGGAGAGCGTTCCTCGGGGAGTGTTTCAGGACGATCGGAGGGTACTCTATTCGGCCAAAGCGGGAATGCTCCGATTGGCTATCTTGCGGTCTATTTTAAGGTATTCACATTTCTCATCTAATAACGTCTAAAGATAAACTCGAATGACTTCAACTTCAGCCTTCGACATTCAATGTCATCACGCGGAACAGAAATGTTTCCCCACCGCACAGGATCCCGTAGCAACCCACACGCGCAAAGCGGTGAACTATAATAGATCGTCACAAATTAATCGGGAGGCATTCCGACGCCACTTGTATGCCCATCATGAACCAAACGACTATTTGTCTCGGTCCTCCTGATTGGCCTTATCACTCAACGGCTTTCCCGTCCTACTACTCCCCGAGAAAAAATTTAATCGATGGAATACCAGACTCGATCACGGCAGTCTCTTCGCCTCTCATTGCTTATTGGACTCTCTCCATGTTTTTCCACTTTCTTGACATGTCGGGTTGGAAGTGGCTAGAAAAATACAGGATACACGAGTCGGAGGAGGTAACGTCGAAGAACCTCGTGTCGCGTTCGCAAGTCCTGCTCGCCGTCATCGTTCAGCAGGCCATTCAAACGGCGCTTGGTCTCCTGTGGATACAAGAGGAGGAACGAATATTCAACCACGCGGAGAGGATCCAGAATATTTCTGCGTTCTTCCAGTCATTTTTCACCCGATATCTTGGAGATTTGGGAAGAACCATGCTTCCTCGAATTTCGTATACGACATATTGGTGGATAATCCCAGCTGCTCCAGTTCTTTTTTGCAACGTGAGACGTTACGCACAAATCACGCGCAGTATATTAAAACCAATGCTTTCTTATAGATTCATCATCGATACATGGCAATACTTTCTTCATCGCCTCATGCACACCAACAAATTTTTATACCGACATTTCCATTCATGGCACCATCGCTTATACGTTCCTTATGCCTTTGGCTCGTCTTACAACCATCCTTTGGAAGGGCTTTTGCTGGAATCCTTGGGCGCTGGTATCGCAGAAAAGCTGGTTGGGTTTTCTACTCGACAAGCGATATTCTTTTTCGTATTTGCAACGTTTAAAGGCGTTGATGACCATTGCGGGTATAGCCTCCCATTCGATCCCTTCCAACTCATGACGGGTAATAACGCCGCTTATCACGCCATCCATCACCAGGTATATACATAACATTATTGTCTCGGAGTATGATTGACACGTTTTCAGGTGATTGGAATTAAATTTAACTATTCGCAGCCATTCTTCATGCACTGGGATGTGATTTTGGGTACGCGTCTGACGCATCAGGAGGCAGATCGTCGGCGAGAATCTCGAAAACGGAAATGAAAGATAAATTGACTGCCCCTAGCTGGAAGCCACACCTCCATTCTCGACGTCGAGACATCATTAATTTGTCCTATGTTGACTTTATGCAATAGTTCTTATCGGCCGACACTTGTCTATAGGGGAGGACTATACACTATGCATATATAGTGTAGATTTAATGTTATTAATTGAATGAGGAAATAAACATTTAGGTGCTCCATTGTTATCGGGGACGAGTGCACGCCCACTATACGTCTATCAAAAAGAAAGAAAGAAAGACTACGCACGCATCCTTATGAGCTGATCTCCTGAGAGTGTCACGAAATCAATACGGGCTGAGACAAGTTGAAGGTGTGAAACGACAACGTAAATTACAAAATATTCGAAATCACTCGAATGCGATGCGTAGCTCTAGATCTTGTTTCAAGTGATAAATAAAGCGTACGTCTGATGCAGTGTACTCTCATTGAAAGTAATATATATACACACTGCACAGCAAGGCGCACGTGTAGTTTCAGGATGGCTGTACGTGAAGAGCTTCATGGTACGTATGAGGATATGGTGTACATTCTTAGATATTGCGCGCAGGGAATAGCTGAAACCCGAAGATGGATGTCAACACAAGGTTCGATGACGGAAGGCCGTCGACGATACAGCGAATTATGAATCGGGATCACAATCGGAATTCTAGTTATGTGTCTACGCGTTTCACGCTCAGATGTCTTTTGGGGAATTTCAGGATCGTTCACGAGAGGAAAGGATATAGATGTTTGCTTGAGGATCCTTGAGTCAAAACGGACTGGCGAAGCCCCGGCCCAAAACACTGGGGGTCGGCAAGGCGGGCTGTGAGGGCGGGCGCCGAGCAGGTCAGCCTTTCGACCTTTCGACAGCGCGTCGGACTAAGAAGGAGGGAAGAGCTGCTTATCTTCCTTAGTTTGGAGGGAGCGGCCTGTGGGGCGCTGATTCCTGAAGTTGCTGTGAATGGCGCGACACAGCCACTTCGCTATGACTACGTGAACTTTCGTTCCCACGACTCGAGCTAGCAACCCTTTGGTCCGCGGAATTCTACTACTGAGGATGCTTTGCGTCGGTTTCGAATGTATATTCGGCTAACTTCAAGAGCTAGGTAAGAGCATCATAATATTCAGTACTGCATTTCGGTTATTCCCTTCAAGAATTTAGTTGCAAATTTGAAGTTGCCGATGAACTTGAAGCCCACATGGTAGTAACTGGCGCCGATGGGGATAGGGTGACCTCACTCATGTTTGGCAAGTCTAGGTCGCCGCGTGAATTTGTTGGGTATTACTGAGATCTTGCGTTCTAGAGCCATGCACCTTTTCAAATCAATATCAATGGTCATGGACCCATCTATCGAAGTTGCGGGCATATTGCTATGATGAGAGCAAGTTCCGCGTCATTGTTGCGGGATGCGCTTTCTTAACCAAAATCCGTAAGTATTTACTAGGTGATTTCTGCCATATCTAAGGATGAACTATGCGTTGGAGTGTTGGAGGATCGTCGTTCATACCGGCTACGTCTCATCCGACGGCAAGACTTTATAAAGACCATGTCCTTATACCGTGGCATTCTTGGAACTTCATATGAAATTACGCATACCTGTGTTCATCAGGCAATGCTCTATGAATCCTTCTGATATGGGCACATGGTCATGTAACCGCGCACCGCGGCCTTGTGGAATCTTCTCCAACTGGATCGAGACTTCAGGCACTGGCTGACTTATAAATGCTGCGCCATGTAGACAGCGATTCCTCAGTGCAGGCCAGTAAGTCCGTCTTCTCTCTACGCGTCGAATTCTAAAGACTCAATCCTCTTCGCATGTAGCCAATCGATCCATTCTACCTCTACCTGCTCGAGTTATATTGATAATTCGATTCCCCACAGTCGTTTCGACCTCTTACTCCCCCGTCGCAGGAACGACTCTTCTCTCCCAATTAATGTTGAGGTCCTACGCCGCTAACGCAACCTCTAACAATTGTTCTAAACAGCATTCGTACGATGTGCGATCGTTTGATGATGATGAGGTCCTTTCACTGGACGACGGGTCATCACATGACAATGCCGTTGGGCACACGAGAGAGAGCAATGGCCACTTCAGGCCAACGTCTTATCATATCTCCCAATGAGAGAATCCAGGATTCCGCTTATGCACCGATCGAAGACCTCCCACTCTAATTTCTTCACGGACTCCGATCGGTTATTCAGGCAATAGTATCATGACACCAGCCACTGTTGATCGCAGCGGGATACGCGGACACCACATCGCGATCCGTTGCAAGGCCTACATCTTACATTTGGCACCGGTCACTGGCGACGAGCCCTTGGAATTTCAGAACTAGATCATTAGTAGGACGGGAAGGCCGTCGCGTGAAACCAGATGGACTGATGCAACTGTTCGAGTCATTCAGCAGACACAATTATGTAACCAGCCAGTAATCTGGAATGAACAACCTCCATTGCGTTGACCACGACGAGTGATTAAGCCTAGTACAAAAAGGGTAGATAGTGTCGCGCTGTTTACTTAATTCCAGCTACGGCGATATTGACGTGGATGACGCCTGGAACCGTCGTCCGATCCACGGTTACCGTGGTCACGGGCACCGTCGCGATCGTCGTACCTGTCCCCTTTCTTGAGCTTCTCTTCCTCGTTCCTTAGCTCCCCCTCCTCTTTCCTTAGCATCCCCTCATCGTCCCTGAGCCCCCCCTCCTCTTTCCTTAGCTCCCCTTCTTCATTCCTCAGCTTCCCCTCCTCGCTCCTTAGCTTCCCTTCCTCGTCCCTTAGCTTCCCTTCCTCGTCCCTTATCTTCCCCTCCAATTTCTTCGCCTTCCTTAGCTTCTTCCTTAGCTTCTTCTCCAGCTTCTTCTTCTTCCTCTCGAACTTCGTCTCTAGCTTCCCCTCCCACTTCTCAAACTTCTTCGCTCCGTGGTGCTTTTTCTTAGGTTTCTTCTCGCTCATCTCGTCCTGAGAGCCCTTCTCGCCCTTCTCGCCCTCTCCATACTTCCAGTCAGAATCGGAGACACCTTTGTTGGAATCACCGGTGGTCGATAGGGTCTTGGGCTGCTTTGCTGAATCACTGGTCGATGGGGTCTTGGGCTGCTCACTGGTGGTCGATGGGGTCTTGGGCTGCTTTCCTGAACCGGTGGAGTGATCGGAGGGCTCCACTGCGCCAGTGGCACCGCCCGACAAAACGGAGCGAAGGTAAAGACCGACATCATCATCGTGGAAGGCGCGGGCTTTCAGCTCGGTACTGTTCAACAGAAGCGGTAAGGTCACAAACGATATATAGAAAGAATGATACGTACATGACATCAGCGTTAAAAGAACGGGTATAAAGGTCGCCAGGATAGGCGACGGCGAACCCGGAGAGAACAAGGGCAGACGCAACAAATACGGTGGAGAGACGCATGATCAACAGCGGTTGTTATAGGTTCAGCTAGATAGAAGATCAGTAGCCATTCTGGACCCAGTGAGAAGGGAACACTCACTGGCCAGCACTGGGGAGAAACGGAACTTGGTACGCCTGCGCATTTTATACAGCGCAGCTCGTACTAGATTGGTTCGATGCGTTACCACGCTGTCATCTTGGACGTATGAACCCCTAAATGCTTTCATGGGATAAAAAAAGAGTGACAGATATGCTGTGTGCCAAGTCCGAACGACCTGTGGTCTTGCGATTTGGATGTGCTTGACCTAAATTCGAGTCTAATGCGCAAGGACGGTTGGTTGAAATACTAATTTCGGGAGGTTGCCCAGGAATCTGGTGCCCTCGTAGGATGGAGGAGGATGGAGGAGGCTGGAGGCTCTTGCCACATGAGGCGTCAATTATCAGGAATTGTTTCCCCGTAAGGCTATCCGTGATGGTGGCGCCACTGGCATGTAGCGATCAATCAAAAGACTTTCCCATGTTCAGCGTGTTCAGCGCCCATATACGTACAGGCACGTATAACTTTATATAAGGATATGGATGCACCGCACTGCCCCTGTGCCAGAGTATGTAACCAGGGAGATCGGTTGATGGAGTATCATCGCCTTGAATGCCCAGCATCAACTGTGGAAGTGAAACCATAATTACGTGCACTACTGTGGGATTGGGCGGCGCAGACTTAACCCCTCGGTTCGCTTGTCAAGATAAGAACTTAGAAGACGCACGTTTTGATGCACAATTTTAACTTGCTGCCCAAGGCCTGAGTCGGCCACCGCCAAGTAGGTGTGGTGCTGCAGTGGGTCGTCCCAATTAGTGCTTCTACCATTGAACTGTTGAAATATTCATCACCACATACTGGGGGTAATTTGAACGAATCCGTCGTTCTCCGAGCTCACTATGCTTCACAAGAACGAGTTGATATGATTCACTGAACGAGTATGAACGCATGTTCTGTTTTGATAGTCAGGTCTAGCAGGACTCTTTTTTAGGCTCGGCCTCGGCCGGCTTACGGCTTTGAAAGTTTGAGCCGAGCCGTGCACATCACTAAGCAGGAAAAGAAGGCCTAGCCGCATCGACTCTCGAGTTTGCCATACCCGTGACAAGCACAGGACCTCCCACCCGGGAATGATGGTAGGGACTCCTTTATACCATCTCTGCCATTACACCGCATCCATCACTCTTTCCATGCGGGAGTGGTGGCATGGTGTCCGTCGCCCGTGATGCATCGACTCATGGAGCTTCAAAAGGCAAGAGATAATTGCGTTATCCACGGAATTCGTGGCGATTACTCACGCGGCGAACTGCTCTCGTAGGCCGCTCATTTCATGAAGAAGTCAACAAGAACGGCTCGTGTTACCTATAAAGGTTAGTGTGGCTGTGAATACCATCAGGACTTCGGAAGTGCCCACATGTGGCATCAACGCCTCATGGTAGGCGGCAGGTCTCACCTATATTATTTCTCATCCCATCGTGTCATAAAAATTCAACTGCTTTATCGTCCAGAGCAAGGGGTCAGATGTCCGAGTCACAGCAGCCTGAGCTAGTGTCGAATACAATCAAGGCAAGTTAATATATAACGGTCCAGTCTGAGGATGCAAATTTGACTTTCACGATCATCTAGGAAACTGCAGATAGATTGGAAGAGTACCAAACGGACCTGAAGTCTACTGTGAGTAATGTTATTTCCATTGGCAACTTTCTATGCACCTCCAAACAGCTGGAGGACGCAAAACGTGTACGAATGTCGATACTACGGAAGATTCAGGAATCACCAGGCAATGTTTGTAGCAGCCTCCCCTCTCCCAAGCATCTGACATTCAATTTATGTGAAGGAAAAAGTGTTGCTGGATAACATTGTCATTTACACTAATCTTGATCGTGTAATTTGCGATATGGAGAAAGATGTACGATTCCGATTCTTCGTCGCATCCCCTGTTACAGCCTTCTAAGCGAATTTCAATCAGTTAGGACGATGTGGATCTCCAGTTATTGGAGCAGGGTTATCATTATGACATCGTGACATGGTATAAGGCATGTCCTGGCATGTCCTCCTATGTCCTCTCGCCTGCATCGATGAAACAACTGATGGCAACGTTTTGCAGGCAATGAAAGGTCGGACAATGGACTTGTGCACGTTGACGTCAGGGATTTCTGGTATTGGTGCGGGGTTTACCTACGCAACCATTTTCAGGTTTTTCGTGTTTATGCAATTCCTACCTCCGGACTCAATTTCTTTCTACATCTAGCGCGACCCGTGGTTCTATTGCCCTCATGTCTTGGGCCTTCGTTTTTTTCCTCACGGGGTTCCTCCTTCCCACGGCCATTCAAGTTGTGTTTACCTGCATGACGACAGTTGCGTTTCCTCCCGGTATCTTGAAATCCCGATATTCGCACCGCGTATTCAAAATGTTGGGTGTATTCCTCGTACTCACCCCAATCAGCGGAGCTTTGTTCACGGCTGTGGCCATATTTCTTACCCTATTATCCATGTACGGAATCCAATATTCCCCAGTGGTCTCGGGGGCGTCTGCCGACGTCTTCTTCACGAACTTAGTATGGATCGCATGTCTGGCTGGCATAATATGGAGTGCCTCCTACGTTCTAATGCTCGTGTTCCCTATCGTGATATTAGTTTTTTATAACTTGGGGAAATCGGAGCCGCTGGCACTTCAAGCGATTCTCGGCGGCCCACAGGTGTCAGTGCTTTTCTCTGATCAATAACGTGTCACTAACCTAGCGCCAAATTTAGAAATTGAACATAAACAGCGTAGTTAGGGCAATCGCAGTCTTGTGTTTCCTCTTATGGAGTTTCATAGCACAATGATGGTGGCTGATTTGCCATGTGTATGGACGAAATTTACACATTTTCCTTGCTCTAATTTTCCTTCTCTGACATCCTTTATTACGGAACCGGGCGAACACATGCCACTCGATATGTCTCTTAGTTTCTATCATGCACGATACTACTGTGACAGACTCTACTAACTGGAGTCCTTGATGAGAAAGAGTCCTATTGTGAAACCTGCTCGTATATTAGAACCTAGTGATATCAAAGACTGGCTAGGGCTGGCTCTGGCTAGCTGAGTCGCTGGAGCCTATTTTTAGGCTCCCACTGTGGAGCCACATCCGTCAAGACGGATGTAGGAATTTTGTTTTTACTCACCCTATATGAAGCTACTGGTAACGACATTCGAGATGACCCCAATCAAAAGTAGTCGAAGGGCGCTTTCGGATTCGACAACAAGCCTTGGGGTACCGTCACATCTAGTACATATGCAGGCTCTTCATCACGTCTGTCAGAGCGACGATGGACACAAGTTATCGATGCGGCAGCTGTATAGTATCTCGTTGAGGGGATGGCCATACTAAATGCTATTGTTCCAGCTGTTTCAGTTGAGCCGGAGGTTGATGCACGCGGGAATATCGCGATAACGAGGACAATAACGAGGACAGTGTACAGTACTAGTAGTGCTAGTGACGAAATACAGGTTTCACCATATATACCGTTACTGGGTGATCTGTTATCAGACTGGGACAGGCCTGTCAGCCTGCCTGGCAAGCATCTGTCGTCAGTAGGGGCTACTGTGTCGGACAGGGTGGTACTGACAACAGCAGCCATACTGGCTAACCGGCAGCCCCTCAGCTAAAATGCTGATTGGCATAATGCAACTTAATGCAAGTGAATTAAAATTATGACGGAATATGGTCTGGTTCCTTTTTTTTCGACGTTGTGATGACAAGAGCTCGCCAATGATTAATGAGGCGTACCATATTCCACGACGGCTCTTCTGGAAGCAACGATTGTGCTGGTTTTGGCGTACAGCATACCATTGCCCATTATCCTGGATGGTGTACATGTGTCAGTCACCTGAACGTACGCTTTTGGCGTGAGACTCACCAACTTGCCCATATGGCATGGGTATTACTGTTCTGTAGCGTTCTGGTTTTGGTGAGCAATACAACATGTATCCTCATTTTGGCGTACAGCTTACCACAGCCCATTATCATATATGGTGTCAGTCACCGTACTACAGTTCTGGTTACTCTGGGCGCCGGGCAGTGTATGTAATCCCCAGAAGATATGATAGCCAGTTCTTCAGCGCCTCAGCCTTGATTAGTGCGTGACCTGCCATACATTTCGTGGATGGGGGGATTAAATCACCAAGAACCGTTTCGTGTGAGCCCGTCTTCATTGAAAATATCATAAAGGCCAGTCAGCGACAAGTGTTACAACTTACTTGTCGTTAGCAGGTAGGCTGCAGCTGTTTGGGAACGTTTGCTAACCGCTACACGTAGCTGATCATAGATGATGGACTTGGCGTCGCCAGGTTACCATCATACCAAGTTAAAAACTGCCTTTGCGCTGGCCGGTATGTAGTATTCCAGTGCCGATGAAGGCGCATCGACGCTGACGTATTTCTAGCAAAATTAAAACGAATGTTGATCATACGTTTATCTTCTCTAATTCTTGCCTCGGTTTTGTTGTTTGCAGGGCTTGCAACAGCCCGAGGAGGATCGATGCGCTATGGCCGTCGTTCTCTCGACCCGCGTTATCTGTGCGTGTCCTCACGCCAAACCTACTGATTTTCAGTTGATTCATACCTTTCACTAGTTCGAGGGTTGCGGCACGTGCCACTGAAAGAGATGCAGCGCTCTACGCTCGCATGGCGCTATCGAAGCGGGATCAGGACGGCGATGCCACTCCAAAACCTCCTACTTCCAGACCCCCGAAATTAACCATTAAAATACCACCACCACTCAAGTATCATGAGTGGAACAGCCCTGTCACGACTCCTGAAGAAATCACGCCAAAAGCCTCCGAGTCTCAGGCGGACAAGCAAAGTCATGCATCATGATTGAAGTCTTCTTCTCGAGTCAAATCGCAAACCTCACTCGCTTCGTGGCGGCGCGCAGGGAGAGTGCAAGTCAATCGCGGAGGATACTGGACAGTTTTTGCTGTAAAATTAAATAAATAAATATTTCAGTCACTCGTCACATTGTCAATGTCACACATTTGTCACTGTTGAATCTCGTGGCTTGAAGTTGTTGGTTGCTCTTCTATATCTCTCTCTTTTCTCTACATCTAGCAGGACAAGAACAGCCGACGGTCTCTGGTCATCAAATTCCTTCAAAACCTTTGATTTCAAACCATGCTCGAGTCGGCAGTGTTGGATTCGTCACCAGTGGCACTTCCTCCCCCTCCTAAGCCGCTTAAACGATCTGCATCAGTAGCATCGCTACCTACCCCTCCCCGAACGCGTCATAGGACTGGAAAGAAGCGTGGAAGATCCCGAGGATCCCTTGCATCCGATAGCGAATGTGAATCGGCAGATGGTGTGTCGAGCGACAGCTGCGAGGAAGAAACGGGAAGAAATGGGTCAGACGCAGAGGAACATGTTGGCGATCGCAAGCGGAGGCGTACGTCGGACACTTTGGATGACGAAGAAGCGTTTTGGCTGGGCGAAGAGCGCGTGGGACGGAGAGCAGGCGCAGTCGGGAAGTATCGCTCCCTCAAAGCTGTCGCCTCCGACCCAGAACCGGAGACGACTCATCATAACGACCAGCCTTTGCTTTATAAACGTATTCAGCAACGTCAAGGCCGCGCGGGCGCAGTTAGCCGCGACAAGACCAAGGCTGTGTCAGAGTCTGCGACTCCTATCGCGCTTGTCTCTCCTCCTCCTTCCCACCGTAAAGCCACACGGATTGGCAGGACTCTAGAGTCTGCTACAGCTGACTCGAGTCGTACAGCTTCCACCATTCAATCTCCAGCTGTCACTCCGAGACCAAAAAGTAAAGGCAAAAAACGGTTGCAACACGTCCTTGAACTCCCGGAGCGCGATTCGCCCAACAACCCCTTCTTAGATTCTCCCACCGAAGACAACAAAGTCAAACCTCCACGTACTCCCACTTCGCTCGAAGAAAAGCCCACGATTACTTACGTTTTGTACGTCTATTCCATTTCTTTTTCGTAAACGCGTCGTATAACGCGATATTCTCCCTCTAGCCGTGGCGTTCGCGGGGTATACCCAAACCCATTCTACAACCACGCGAAGAAACGCGCAGTGTCACCTCCCGCGGAATCTTTCCTTCCACCCGAACACCCAGACTTCTCGCCAGACATGCGTTGTCCACCAAGGCTTCTCTTCCCTACGCGACCCACCAAGAGTCGTGCCAAACGCGAAGAGCCGCAAGAGTCCCCTACCACCCCAACGCGGAATCGTACCGCTCCTGTTCCAAAACCCGGTAGAGAACAATTGTTAAAGTTACCAAAAGTAACGGACGCTGTGTTAGGCCCGGGTCCGAAAGGCCGCCGGAGCTTATCCCCGTACGAGACCCTCGGTGAGAGCGACGAAGAGGCTGATAGCGACGCCGAAGGTGATGAAGATGATGGAGACTTGTTCAACTGCGCGATCAAGCCGATCAAGTTGGATTTTGGAGTTGTAGGAGGAGGAAGTAAAGAAAGAAAGGCTGGGAAAAGAGAAGATGAGAGTGAATGGTCGAGGCCGAATTTGGGGTCCCGTGTTAAGCATTAGCGGGGTGCGTAAAAAAAAAAATCAGTTTGTTATAGTGCATGTTTGCTCACGTTTTCTTTTCGTAGATATAAAACTACGCCTTCAATCGCTATCGTATGTGTCGGTGCTTCATACAATTTTTTCTTTTCATTCCCGCCATGCTCTTTTTCTGTTTGTCTTACTCGCTCGCAATGTCTCTTGCGCCATGCCAACTATTCTCGTTTTGCGATACCTCTCGTTATTGTCAAATTTGTCATTTATAAACATCCACAGCGACACCTCTATCTACAAACTACCATCTACAAACTCCGCCTATCTACTCATTATCATGTTTTGTCTTTCCTTTTTCTCCTGTCTCTACTCTATCCTCGTTGACTTACTGCATTAAAGAAAACATGCCTATTTACAATGCTGTACGTACCTAATCTCCATCTAGTTGTAGATTTGTTACAGACAGCAATCAGACTATTATACAAAAACCGCATCTCAATTCAAACTATATGACAGTTACATGTTACAGATACCAATAAGACGACATGACTAGACGAGGATGGTTACAAGTACACTCGATCGACTAAGAAACTCTGCCCAAGCTTACGTCGCCGGCACATCCGCCGGCTTATCTTGATTCGGAATCTTGAGAAGCATATGCCTCGAAACCCCACTAGGTGGAGTCACACGGTGTTTCTCCAAGGAATAACCCCACTTTTTCGGATGCCACACCGCAAACCAGTACCAATACGCGATACCAATAAGCGCCACTCCAAATGCCGCGGCGGCATGAGACTACGGAACCCACCAGTCAAAAACAAAAATGTGAGCAGGACGTCGTCGACTCACCCAATACGGCAAGTATTGATAGATCAACCTTCCCTTGCTAGATGGTATAAACGGCGCGATCAAGAGCAGAACGTTGGATACAAAGTAGGCGATAACGATGAACCTCGGTGTGCGGACAGTTGGATTCCACTGGAACATACTGAACCCTTTCACGTGGATTAGTAATAGACCGATGGATACGAGCGTATTGACGATGAAGATGCAGTAGATTCCGACTAAGGTTTTGTTGGGCGAGTCAGTGCGGCGGGTGTACATCTACAACCAAGGTACGTACGGCTGAGGAGGAAGACAAATCCGTCTCCTGGGGGAGTTGCGAACAAAAGCGTGGACGAGATGAGGTATTGGGTGAAGAGTCCGGCAAAGGGTGTGTTGAAAGGTTTGTTGCTGGACAAGAATCCTGAAAAAGGAAGGACGCCTTCTCTACCAACTTCTTGAATGACTAGGTGAGGAGAGGCGTAAATACGAGTATGCATGTAAAGTGATTCGGAAGGCACCTCGTCCTTGGGAAAATTGGGTTGCCATGACGCTTCCGAGGACTGATAGCGCTACAAAGGAACTTAGCAGCTGAACAAGACCCGCATCAGTTACGTTCGTGTATGCGCTATTTGGAGCTTCTTACCCTTTCGACTTGATCCCCAAACAGGTTTCGGAAGAATATCGAACTGCAAATCCTCAACACCATCTGTTGCTTACTCAAAACAGGTTGAACTCACACGACGACATTGTTGCTATCCAACATATCTTTCTTTGAAACGACAGCGAAATAGGCAATATTGACAAGGACGTATAGCGTAGCGACGATGGAAAAGCTGATGACCGAAGCATTCTTCAGCGTCAATACGGGATTTTTCACTTCAGAGAGGGCATAGTTCGCATTTTGGAAACCGACGAATGCCCTATAAATCAATTAGGCGCATTTACGAATCAGATAGAACCAGTACGTACCAAAGAACATTGTAAAACCCGCCAGACAACACCTCAGGTGTTATAACCGTGCCTTCCCAAAAGTTCTTCCACTCATAATTGTGCGGTTTATCATAGCCGTCCCTTACTTGAAAGCCTGATACGCCAGCGAGGGATAGGATACCCGCTATGGCGATGGCAGCGAGAACTACCAATTTGAACATACCCAGAACATTTTGGATCCTGATGCCGAGTGTCACATTTAACCCATGTACAAAGGTGACGAATGTGAGACAGTAGTAAGCGAGAGAACGGACGTTGGACGGGGTGGGGTCTATCCCGAGTGCACGCAAGGCGTCTGGTTTCGAGATTAGGGTTGGAAGAAGACGCAAGATATGAGATGGCTCACAGTTTCCGAAAATGATGCTACTTGGAGCCGAGCTTCTCTGTTTAACTGGGATTAAGAAACGGTATCCAAGGGTTTGGATGAGATTAACTGACTGAGATAGACTGAATATATGGCAAATATACACGTCATAAGCCATTGAGGTTGATCGAACGAGAATTCGAGGTAGTTCTTCGCGCCTCCGCTCCTGGGTAGACTCTGGAAAGGAGAGTAGAAAGACATAGGTTTTCGAAGATAACCGAACGAACCGTTCCATATTCAACATATACGTATGTTCCTGCAGCAGCTATGAAAGAGCCTGCGACCCACAAGATGAGGGCCATTCCAACGCTTCCAGCTGCTTGCAAAATGAGACCCGGCGACGCATATATGCTATCAACAATCATCAGAATACTTTACTTTCGACGAATACAGCGCATGTATGCCTACCCTGTGCCTATGACAAAGTTGAATATGAGTGTCGTTGCGCTGAAGAGACCTGTAGGACGAGAAAAACGCGTCAGCTGCAGACTACTAGACAATGGAGGAGGCAAACCTAGTGTCCTGAGCTCCGGTGGGACATCATCGAACGATTCTCCATGGTTTCCTGTCAAACTCGGTCAGCGGTGATGGATGCCACGTAGTTGTGAGTCGGGGCACCATTCGAGCCCTTTTGGAAGGGTACAGGGCGAGTGCTGCCCGCGCTAGGGGTGCCAGTCGTTGGCCCAGCTGTTTCCGGGATCATGTCCAGCGCCACTTGAATCTGGAAGCCGCAACGACAGGGACAGTCCTTAGTACCAGTAGATCCAAAGTCAGGCGGTTTCTGAGCTGTCCCTCCTGGTGTTGGTATTAGCGGCTGCCTCTCAGGATCCTGAGCGCCGTGAGGTTGAACAGAGTCTCCTTTCGTCGTGCTCATTCAAGCGAGTCAACGTGGGACACAGATGGGAACGAAGAAAGAGGCTTCCAAGACTGAGAAACGTGTGTTATACCGTGGATATGGTGACATCCTAATATGGTTGCTTCAGGAATGGCAGTTCAATTCAGTTGCAGTTGATGGTAAGAGCGGAGAGGGTGCGTTACGTAATGTATAGTACTAAATTAGAACTAGTGCGGAGTCTGACTATGCTAGAAGCAGTTGTACCACGACGCTGTACTACCTCTTGCAAGTATACTACCTCTGGTCGATACACGAGCTTATATTTTAAAAGGTCGTTCAAAAGCTCGAGCTCCCTTATTCGAGCCGCGTCCCAACGTGCTCTATCATCGGCCCCTAATCGGCTTTCACATGATTTCAGATCGGATCATCTGCGGCTTCTTTCCGTCTGTCATGCGTCGTACAACCATCTGTGGGTTTCTGGTGGGCCTGGTCTGAGACCGAAAAGAATGTTGTTCGTCGTACGATCTGATGTTCAGTTCGAGGGCTATGGCGTTGAACCGGCTATGGCGTTGAACCTCCGTGTTCCTGCGGAATACACGGTGAGCTCTACCACTTTAGCAGTCTACAAAATGTCTGTGACGCTCACGGAAACTTCCCGCGGCCAGCTCCCGCCACGCCAGCGCCCACGGACCCCGGGCCGCCTCACTCCCGCTCCCTCCGCGCCCCCGTCAGCACAAAAAGGCGCAGGCATCATCGGGAAGGCCGGCAAGAATGTCACTGAACTAAGAGACCGGGAGAAGGGGTTGGGCACCGTGCTGTTCAACACTCACGACGACTGTCGCGGAAGTAGACGTGCAGGCCAAGGCTATTCCAGCAGCTGAGCAGCAACTACAGCAAATGTCGTCGCCGGAATGGCGAAGTCAAAAACCTAGCAGAAGCCAAATATCACCCCCCTCGGACCTTTCGCCCTGGTGGTGCCAACCCCCTGGAAGGCGAGTTAAGCGCATGGAACTCAAGCAGGCATGCTCGCCGCTCTCGACAAGCTCAAGTCAACTCACGCTTATCTGGACCCGATCTCGTCTTTCCTGAAAAGCTGCGAATGCAATTTGCGAACAAACGATTTAGTCTATTTCGGTGCTCGGCAGTGCGTCTCTCACGTTTGGTATTGTACAAGTGTTCACACCTCACCGATCGTAGAGCCAAATTCACCAGAAAGGAAACCGTTTTGCGATATCCTTACCTCGTAAGCGAGGATAATCTGCCGTCTGTGAGAGCGCCGGGACCACCACCACCAGGATTCACCGGAGCATCCAACCACATTTACAAAACCGAAAATCATCCTCGACGAAAGGTAAGCTCCTTTCTCCCCTCACATAATTCTAACCCTAACCCAATCTGCAGCAAAATTGACACTGGACAACAAACGCCTCATCGCCGGTTCCGCCGACTTTGCCATCGACTCCTGGATCAACCCATACGCCTATCCGATCTCCACCCCTCTCAACTCAATACCAGGTCGAATCCTTTGCGAGAGCCACCTCAGTAGCTTGTTGGACTTGTTAGGCTGCGGCGGGAGTCTTTCGACGGTCGAGGCGAGTGGTGAAAATGCCTGCGTGGATTAGCCTAGGCATTAGTTGGCGATCACATCTAGAAGTCATGAAACCCAGATGTCTGTCAATGGTGGAAGGATCGTGAAACGGGTATCACCGTGAACACTTTTGGCAGGTACAAGCCCGTAACTCTGAAGAAGATGGACGCTCAGGGTTGTCATTCAGAGGATTGCTTCGGCTATAACCCACGATGCCACCTCGACAAAAATAGACCATCAGGTGCCAGGCAACGTATATACCCATGAAAAACCTCGAGCATGTGGATTTAATGCTATACCAAACCGAGATCTGATGGTTTTTGGATATAAAAAAACTAACTTCAAATCCACGCGCGTACATCGCAATAATTTCCTGCTTCATTCACATCAACTTTGGATCTGGCTTTATCCACTAGGGGATAGCAGGTGATAGCGGTTGAAGTCGCGTTAATAAGCGATCGTAAAGGTGCTTACGAAAACTCATAAATGCGTGCCAACGTTGGTTAAAAGTTTAGCAGTCGAGTCCGAGGTCAGCAAGGCCTTCAAGTGGGGTTGATCTGCATAAGGGGGCAAGATAAAAGATGTTTACAGACGAAAGCAAAAAGGGACGCTACACCTTCGGGGTTGCGAAAACTATAATTGGCGTTTGCAGGGGCAGGCGCTGCAGAGTGGACGCGTCGGCGCTGAGCGCTCTGATTGACACGAGAAAACATGGCTGTGAATCTTAGCAAACTGAAACACATGATGCCGGTTAGGCTTATCGATCATATCAGATGTGCGTATAAAAGGTAAACGTCGTTTCCAGTGTGCTCCCATCTGTTTTCCGTGTCATGTACATCCGAGTCGAAAGGGGTAGCCATTATCACTGGCTCTGCTGGAGGCCTCGGAAAAGCCATCGTCTTGCAGCTCGCTGAGGATGGCTACGATATCTCCTTGAACGGTACATCCAGAAGTCAGAGCGAGATGGAATTGCTTGCAGAGGATGTCAGGAGAAAGTGAAGGAAAGTTATTCATCGTCGTGGGTGATGTCGCGGTGGAGAACGACGTGAAGAACCTCGTCGACACTACGGTCGAAAAGCTTGGTGGACTGGATATCGTCAGTTACTCCCAAACCTCTCAACGAAAAGTGACAAGCTGAACTTGAATAATTCAGTTGGTCGCTAACGCTGGAATTTTGGGTGCCGGAGCACTCCTTAAATGTCAGTCAATTCCTACTATGCATTTGTTAAGGGTATTGACGTCTGGCAAAGCTACCGTCGACGACTTTGATAAGATCTTTGCCATCAATGTGCGAGGAGTATACCTGTGCTTCAGGTATGCCGCTGAAAAGATGATAGCCCAAGGACGTGGTGGTCGGCTGCTCGCTGCTTCGTCGATGGCCGGGTTAACGGGGATACCGCTTTTATCGCTTTATAGTTCCACAAAGTGGGCAATTCGAGGACTTGTTACTAGCGTTGGTATGGATATTCTTTCTATTGCCTCCAGTTGGTCCATTGACTGTCCTATAGCGAAGGAGGTCGGAAGACACGGCATTACTGTCAACGCGTATGCGCCGGGCGTCATGGGCACCACTTCGATGTGTAAGTTAGGAAGTAATTCAGTGAATCTATGCGAGATTTAGACTTTTAACAGGGAAGGACACGAAAGCGTACTATACTGCAGAACTTGGATTACCGAGCCTGGATGCCATTGAAGAATCTGTTTGTCTATGATCTTGATCAATGGTGCTTCCTTCTCATGAATGGCTAGGAAATGAAAGAAACGGCTGTGGGGTACTTGGGCAAGCCAGAGGATGTCGCAAATGTGATTTCTTTTCTTGTCAAAAAGGAATCACACTTCATAACCGGTAAGCATCTTATAACGAGAAAGAAAAAGTCTGAGACGTGCCTTTCATCGACTTTAGGGCAAACGGTAAGCTGTGGTTCCCGAAAATGCCACATGATCTAATCCACTTGAAACTTTAGATATCTGTCAACGGCGGAAGATTCGTACAATGAACTTCAAACTTGGAATGTGCATGAGCGAATTGTGGAGTTTTCTAGAATGCTTACTGACTGCTCTTCATTGTATCCGTTCTCTCTGAGTTCAGGAACAAACTTGTATCGCATAATTATCATGAAACATACGCAGTCGCGTAGTAAGCCCAGGACCAAGTTAATCCTCCGGGGTCACGTTCCAGGCGAATTGCTGGCAACCAAGACACATTCCTGTCGTACACAAAGAAGGGGCACTCTTCGCTAATTGTGGTGCGACCCTGATGGTCTGGAGCCTACCATTTGAATTCAGCACTTCACTCACGATGAATCATGAGAAGAATCTGCAATATCCGAATCGTTCAGATTAGACAGCAGGCGACGGCACGACTCGGGGAAAAGCTTTAGCCACGTTGTCTGACTTCTCTTCGTAAATTATAAATGATAGAGATTTGACGATATCCGTTTTTTTTAGTGCTAGTTTTGGAGAACAAGATCTAGAAAGGCTGTCAGTCTTGAAAGCCTTCTTTGCCAAAAACACCAGTTTCAGCCCTTTACGCACCGGCCATGGCGCGTCCTCTTTAGCGGATGACAAAGACAAAGCACAGGTATATTACACGATGTACACGACGGCCGCCCATACCCTACCATACGCCACGAGCGTCACGGGGCCTAAACAAGGAGTTAAAAAAAATAAAAAATCTTCTTGATCCAACAGAATCCAACGGGATTTCGTACGTCCTCACCTCGAAAGCAATGACGGGCACCGACCTTTCAACTGGCTGCATGTATTAAGAGGCTCGCCTTACTAGGTTTCCTGAAAGAAAGGTTCGAAACGAACCTGAAATGATATAGTTGTGAATGCATGTAGCATGCTTTTTGGTCTTCTTCAGCGTCAACGCGTCACTTATATATAAGTGTCGTCATCTATCAAGTCCAAACAGACACGCATTTAAATTTTACGGTGACTAATAGTAATGTGGCGGAAAAACCGAGGCGTTTGAATCACCGTTCTCTTTCCTCCATTCGCTCATCTTTGTGGTCTAGTGCCCAACACTGGTGCTCAGCTGAGGCTGGAAAATGCATTGAGGTCGGTCTTCTTGAACTTGAGCGTGACTAGGCGGTTGATCGATATTGATCAATGAATGCAGGTTTTGGATGGCGTCTTCGTCCTCGGCCGCAGCATCGGATTTATGGATTATTGCCTCGACTTGAATCGTTTACTCGCATTCATCAGCGTGGCATACCCCCGTTATTGGCCTAGATGAGATGGGCCTATTCTTCTCGTATCTCACAGGCTCGCCCGTTGATAGTGATATCACCCATCTCTTTGAAGCCTCAGGTTATCGCGTTTGGGCGACAGCGACATCGGGTGTACCATAGACTAGTTCGTAATAGAAACAATGGGTCTTCACATTGGCCTTCTGACATCCGTGTATGCTTGAGTATTATGGTGTTCGGACAATGCCGCAGCGTGGTATGCGTGACGCGTGACTGGAGACCCATCAACACATCTTGATCTTGTACTTCACCATCGTGCCTCACAAAGTCAGCATGCTTGCAAACTCTCAACTTACAGTTGTCAAAGATAGCATACTGACTGATGTCAAGGGCAACTATGTGTGTCCCATTCTTGCAATATCCATGATTGATAGAAATTTATGTTTTGCTTTGCAAACCAGATTCAGAACACTAGCACAGTTTACAGTATGTGACTGTTTGAACAATGACTCTGACAAAGCTGAATGATCCATCCAGTCAGTACTGAAGAGATTCTGGGTAGGTTATCCTATGAATATCTGCACTTGTCCCTATACTGTTTTATTGTGCCCTGAAACTCTACTTGTAGGGAAGTTCCATAAATGGTTGAATGCACCTGATCCCTCAACCAATCATAATATTGCAAGAAAAAAATACCATAAAAATACTGGTCAGTGGCTCCTTGATGATGCAAGATATGGGATTTGGAAGCAACAACCCAATTCCTTTATGTGGATCAATGGAATTTGTAAGTGTTGCTTCTATATAGAATGAGGCAGTAACTAAGTGTATTCTTTGTAGCTGGTTGTGGAAAATCACTCATCTGGTGTGTGGGGCTATGACTTTTTTATTTAATCAACTTAGCTATGAGATAGTTCTACCATTATTGAGGATATCAAAGCCATTGCACAGGCTCAGCCTGGAACTGGTCTAGCATTCTTCTATTTTGACATTCATGACAGGGCAAAGCAGGCTATAAGAGGTCTTCTTTCATCTCTAACATTGGCTCTGACAGCAAGATCTGAGAATTACCTCCCCATGCAGAAGCTTTATGAGAAGCATGCTAAAATTTACAGCCCAACAGAAGATGAACTCCTTGAGCTGCTTTTAGAGCTTCTTAAAGGCTTTAAACAAGCCTACATCATAATTGATGCTCTGGATGAATGTGATGAATATCATCAGTTATTTAATTTGATCAGGACTATTCATCAGTGTCAAATGGAGTCCCATCTTCACCTCCTGGTGAGCAGCAGGAGAGAACAAGATATTGTTGTGATGATGGAAGAATGTCATACAGCAGAAGTACAACTTTCTGCAAATTTTGTTGGGACAGACATCATGTCTTATATCCAATCAGCTGTTGGGGAATATAGGTTGAAGAGGTGGGGCCATAAAGTTCAAGAATTAATAAAAGCTAAACTCATTAATGGTGCAAATGGAATGTATGTGGACTGTCTTCAACATTAAAGGTATTTAGCTGAGACAATGAGCAGGTTCCGCTGGGTGGCTTGCCAAGTTGAAGAGCTGAGGAAATGCCCAAACCAAAGGAATGCTTCTGCAGAGTCTTGAATGTCTTCCCAAAGACTTGGAGACTACCTATGATCAAATACTCCAAAGAATTGATGAAAGTGTAATGCCATGTGCAAAACTTCTTTTATGTTGGTTGGTGTTTGGAATCAGACCATTGAAGATAGAGGAGCTTGCCACTGTTTCCACATTTGATTCATCTGAAGGCACTATATGACCCCTACTTGGCACTGGCACATCCTGATGATGTGATACAAGTCTGCTCAAGCCTTGTGACAAAGACAGATGATAAAACAGTTCAATTGGCTCATGCATCTGTGAAGGAGTATTTCCTTAGGAAACCAAGAATGTGGAGAGATGAGATGATTGTACTGAATGATATGGAGATAGGCCATGGGTTGCTTGCTTTTGGCTGCTTAAAGTACCTTCTGAAGGAAATTTGGATGTCTGCTATGACAGCATCAGACTTTCCTCTTCTCAACTATTCAGCTGAGTTTTGGCCTTATCATTATAGGCTGAGTAAAAAAAGCTCAAATTTACATGCCCTTGCTATGTCCTTTCTTCATAATGATACAATATTTGAAATCTGGGCATTCAGAGTACAATGAGGGAGTCAAGTCCATCACTTGGATGGGATATGAAAAATGTTTACCAATTTACTGTGCAGCAGTATTTGGATTAAAGGATGTCTTAGAGGATTTGACATCAAATAATGTTTGGTCAGAAGAATATAACAATAGTGTGCAAATTGCTGCAATTGGTGGACATATTGATGTTGTTCAGTTTTTGTTTGACAAGGGAGCAGATGCTAATGCTCAGGCTCAAGGTGGAATGCATCGCAATGCCTTGCAGGCTGCATCATACAATGGTCGTACTCCAGTTGTGAAGCTTCTCTTGGATATGGGGGTAGATGTCAATGCTCAGGGTGGATATTTTGGAAATGCATTGCAGGCTGCATCACTCAATGGTCATCTAGAAATTGTCAAGCTACTTGTGGATAAGGGAGCAGATATCCATGTTCAGGGTAACATTGGGAATGCATTGCAGGCTGCATCACTCAATGGGTATACTGAAATTGTGAATTTTCTCTTGGACAGAGGAGCAGATGTTAATGCTCCAAGTGGACAGTGTGGCACTGCTTTACAAGTTGCATCCCTTGAAGGTCGTATGGAAGTTGTAAAGATTCTCTTGGGCAAGGATGCAGATGTCAATGCTGGAGGTGGGGGCTTTGGCACTGCATTGCAGGCTGCATCACTCAATGGACATATTGAAATTGTAAACCTTCTCTTGGGCAATGGAGCAGCTATCAATGCTCCAGATAAACCATATGGTAGTGCATTGCAGGCTGCATCATGTGATGGTCAGATTGAAGTTGTAAAACTTCTCTTGGACAACAATGCAGATGTCAATGCTCAAGGTGGAGAGTATGGTAATGCATTGCAGGCTGCATCATCTGAGGGTTATATGGACCTTGTGAAGCTGCTGTTGGACAACAAAGCAGATATCAATTCTGAGGGTGGAAAGTATCATAATGCTTTGCAGGCCTGCATTACTCAATGGACATAGTGAAATTGTGAAACATCTCTTGGACAGGGGAGCAGATGTCAATGCTCCAGGTGGGGAGTATGGCTAATGCATTACAGGCAGCATCATGCCATGGTCAGAAGGAATTTGTGAAGAAACTCCTGGACAATGGAGCAGATATCAATGCTGAAGGGTGGAAAGTATTATAATGCATTGCAGGCTGCATTATTCAATGATCATAGTGAAATTGTACAGCTTCTCTTGGACAAAGGAGCAGATGTCAATGCTCAAGGTGGGGAATATGGCAATGCATTACAGGCTGCATCATTCAAGGGCCAAACTGAATTTGTGAAACAACTCTTTAACAGGAAGATAGATGTCAATGCTCAGTGTGGATACTATGGCAATGCATTGCAAGCTGCATCACTAAATGGCCACAATGAAATTGTGCAGCTTCTCTTGGACAATGAAGCAGATGTAAATGCTCAGGGTGGAGTTTATGGAAATGCATTACAGGCTGCATCATATAATGGCCATAATGACATTGTGAGGCTTCTCTTGGACAATGGAGCAGATGTCAATGCTCAGGGTGGAGAGTATGGTAATGCATTACAGGCTGCATCATATAATGGTCACACTAAGATTGTGAAGATCCTTCTGAACAAGAATGTTAATGTTAATGTACAGGGTGGAAGGTTTGCCAGTGCATTGCAGGCTGCATCATTTAGTGGCCACATTGAAATTGTCAAGCTTCTTTTGGACACAGTACATGTTGATGTTCAGGGTGTTGGAGCATATGATAATGCATTGCAAGCTGCATCATCACAAGGTCATGATATAATTGTGGAGCTTCTCCTGGATAAGGGAGCAAATGTCGATGCCCAGAGTGAAGAGTATGGCAATGCACTGCAAGCTGCATCACTCCATGGTCACAATAAAACAATACAACTTCTCCTAGATAAGGGAGCAGATCTTGACATGCTATGTGGAGAGTATGGAAATGCATTGGAGGCTGCATCATTCAATGGCCATATAGAAATTATAAATCTTCTTCTTGATAAGGGTGCAGATGTCAATGCTCAGGTTGGAAAATATGGCAATGCATTGCAGGCTGCATCATATAATGGTCATATAGAAATTGTGGAGCTGTTTTGGGGAAAAAGGTAGATATTAATGCTCAAGGTGGTGTATATGCCAATGCATTGCAGGCTGCATCATCTGAGGGTCATACAAAAGTTGCAATGCTTCTCCTGGACCAAGGAGCAGAAGTAAATGCTCAGGGTGGAGAATATGGTAATGCATTACAAGCTGCATCATTCCTTGGTCATACTGAAGTTGTGAAACTTTTGCTGGACAAGGGAGCAGATGTCAATGCAAAAGGTGGAAATTTTGACCATGCATTACTTTGTGCATCATTAACTGGATATATTGACATTGTGAAACTTCTTTTGGACAAGGGGGTGGATGTCAATATTTGGGGTGGAGGATTTGGAAATGCATTGCAGGCTGCATCATACACAGGGCAGCTTCACATTGTCAATTTTTTGCTAAAGCAGGGTGCAAATATCAATGCACAAAATGGAATATACAATACTGCATTGCAGGCAGCATCAGCAGGCTGGAATGGCCCAGGAAAAATCTACTCAGAAGCTATTGTCCACCTGCTCCTCAATTCTGGAGCAGATGTGAATTTGAAAGGTGGTCAATATGGCAGTGCATTGTATGCTGCTAAATGTTGTCAGAAAGATGTCATAGTTGACATGCTGTTGGAAATGGGTGCAATTGATGACTCAAAACAAGATCTGAGAACTTATGAATCATGATGAAATATGGCAATATTCATGTACTACATACATACTATACCATATACATGATCACTGTGCAACATTCTAATAACTTGAAGTCCAGGGCCCATCTAAGATATTGTAGGTTATACAAACTTAAACTCCCTGTTTATAATAGCACTGAGTGGCACTTTTATGATCTTCACACACCAGTGGGCCAATGCAGACACAGTATGTGTTTGGAGCATCCAGAAAGTAAGATGTTATGGGCCTTTCATGTAATCCTATGATTCAGTCTTTCCACCTAGTCTTCCTGTTTAACTCCAGTCGAGGTCATTCCATGCCTAACTGCTATGACCAGTGTATATTTAGTTGTCTAGCATTTGGTACCCCGGGTGGGATGGTGAAATATGTGCATCCAAGAGAGCTTGAAATTTGTTCAAGCTTGCAACGATGCACTAGGTAATAAAACAGCTCTAATATGCTCCGCTATCTGTCGCGTCGATACTGAGCCCGTAAGTCCACCATTCTTCGCCTACCACTTCCGACTCCTCCCAGTATGTCAAAGGACACGCCAAGCTCTTCCAGCTGCTCCCACTCATCTGCCTCCCACTGCGGAACATACTCATCGCATTCCAACTCCTCTGCCCCGCTCGCTCGAAATGCTTCCACCACCGTAGACGCATGCAATGGAAAGTCGCAGTACAACAAAACAAGCCTCTTGAGCGGTAGACTCGGTTCACGCGCAAACTTCTCCAGTAACTCGACATCGAAACCACTCCACTCGGCATCATATATCCCATGCAACGCAATGCACTCCAGCATTGGAAACGGCGGCCCCCTCTCATCCTCTCCAAACATAATCCAATCCCACGCATTTCGTGATAAATATGCCTTCGTGACTGCAAACCGACGTACGCTCCGACACCGAGATGCAAAAAGCCTCAATGCTTCGTACGTCGTTGTTGTATCCTCATCTTCCCATTCGTCGTCAAGCCATTTGCCTTTTTCATATAATGGCTCACGCGAGCCATCTAAATGCAAATCTTCGACCATAGGGGCCGTGATGCACCCAATCAAGTCGCACGCAATCCCAGGAACCGATACTGCCAGATGCCTCAGCCGCGGCAATCGAATATCAAACGAAATCTCCGATCTTAGTCGTCCCTTGACCGGTCCAAAATCTCGCGTCAAATCGTGCCAGTTCTGCTGAAGGTGGTGCTTCATCCATAACGACTCCAGCTGGGGCGTACAATTGAGAAGCGGCGCGATAAGTACAACATAAGGATATTCACATTCGTCCTCGCGTGATCCGTCGAGAACGAGGGTACTCAGGTGGGAGAAGGACGCAGAGAGGGGCAACATCGGCACGCAGTCGTGAAAGGTGTTTATGTGGAGCTTTCGCAAATTGGGAAATATGGTAGTGGCGTCTGCGAGTACCATATCCAGTTGTGGCCATTCGGGATACAACATCAAATTCGACTCGCTCTCTGTCAAGATAGAAAGCACCTCGAGCGCTTGTAACACCTCCCTGTTCGGAAAGACATCACAGACAACACCGCCTGCCAAGAAGGATGTATGAGCGGCGAGGGCGAATTCGCGAATTTGAGCATTGTACTCTGCCAACAGCTTGCACAGTGCCGAAACTTCGTCCGTGGGCTCTGTAACGAGTCCTATGCAGACAGTAAGCATTGCACCCTTGGTACGCAAGATCTGGGCTCGAAGGAAATCGGGTCTGTCAATGGTGAATTGGCGAGGACAGAGAATGACAGTTGTCCAAAGTGATGGGATGGAATGCGTAACTGCAGCAAATGTTTTGCAAGTTTCTGAAATGGCCAGATTGTCGCATTGGCACACGATTTCGGTCAGGACCTCAGTGGGTAGGTCGGAGATGATATTCATGGTGTGAGATTACGTAATAGGCGTCAAACCGCTGCTATTGGACTCCGCCATCACCGCGTATCATCCGGTAACCGGTTCTAACTTCTTGCACCTTTGTAACGTATCTTGAGCAAAAAAAAAAGCAACGACAAAAGCACCACTTACCACACTCCTCGACTGTCCCGCCTTTTCAACGTCCAATGCAACTGCGCGGGATCCTTCTCGTCGTCGCCATCTCCTTCGCACTCGTCGCCAACTCGATCTTCACACCCTCTTCCATCCCTCTATAAACCCGCTCGGTACTTTCAATATACTTACCGCTCGCAAGCACTGTTAACTGTGAGAAAGGTGGACCCCATGGTAGCGACAACGGACGCAACTAGATTCACGCAGATTGTACTTTTGCTACGCGCGCAATCCTAAGTGGCCCTGCCACATTACCGCTCATGTCTCTTTCGCCAGTGGCACGAGCGCCTCTCCGCTACCCTACTCTACTGCCGTATCCCCGGGCCGTCAACGCTGACTAGGATTTCCGGGAACCACGATCAGCACCACCTTCGAGATAATCGCTTCGTCCCGGTACAAAGGAAAGTTCATTGGCCCCAGAAATCGTCATGACCGAGTCTTCGACAATCCCTCATCATTTCAGTGGCTGTACAACATGTGCTGACTGGGCGGTCAAACGAACAACAGCGTTGTCAGTGGCGATCAAAATAATTCGGAGTCCAAGTCGCAAACAATTGACGCGGAAGGCTTGCCCTAATTTAGACTTTCGCCGCCAAATTGCTTTAGGAAGTCGGGCCATTTTTACTGTCCGCCCGTCGCTCTTTCCAAGTTTGGCAGTAAGTAACTTACACTATAAGACTCAGTCTCCCGCATCACAACTCTATTGTCCTTAGGCAGTGCTATCATTCACAGACGTGCGCCTCAAACGCATTAGGATTTCGGCGACGCTGCAGCCGTACTAGGACCTTGAGGCGTTTTTGGTAGTAAGGAGTCTTACATGACGAAATCTATATGAATTCAATTTCTTTTACAGGTAATGCTATGTGCATCCTCAGTGCTATAACATGATTTATACCAAATTTCACACTTCATTTTCCATTATATTTCTTGCGTCACGCATTGGTTTGACTCTTCACCCTCGTCGCAGCAGAATCATAACTGTTAACTGGCGTACTATGGCATCGCCGCAACTCAGAAGGCTGTGGGGTCATACAGGTATATAAGGCGAGAAAATATCGTTCAATTCCTCAGTACCAGCGAAATGAACACCAACCTCTGTAAGGGTGCTTTCCCAACTGTCCATGTTGTACTAAACTAACGCCAACACAGCCTATTCCCAGAACCTCCTTATTTGGACCAGAATCAAGAGACTGCCAGCTCCCGAATATCGTTGCGTGTGGGACGGCAAACTGCACCGCCATCATGTTACTGTCTACAGTACGTAGTACCTCTGAGAAAATCGATTGCACCGTAAACTGACTGGTATGCGTCAGTTCAGGGCGAGCCTTTCGGCGAGGCGATGGATGAATCTAAGGAGACAGCCCAAGAGGATGCCGCCTTCCAGGCTTTAGTACGTTTTCGGTGAAATCAGTGCCGAGAGAGTTTTATTAATATGATCAATGCAGTTCAATCCAGAGCTTGCAACCGGGTTCAAGTTACTGTACACCGGCGTCCCGTGACTGTAGCAATCTACTAACTTTGTCCGAGTCTTTGAATTGTACTATAGTTGTATGCAGATTTGAATATATTGATTAGTCGTTATTGTAATCCCAGGACAGCGAACTCGAGTGGCGCGCTTTATAAGTTTTCGCCACCGACACATTACAGAACCTTGTTGGTGCTTCGCGTGCCTCTCGCCAGCACTGTGTGATAGTACGCTGTAGTAATGTGAGTGGCGACATTTCTCAAATTGTGATGTGTGATGTCACATTACACAGGTCAATTTGCTACTGCGCCCACCCCGCTGCCTGCACCCAATGTATTATATTTATTGTACAATACATTTTGTGTCAAATACAATGTAACTACACCATGTAGACAAGAGGCGCGTCGAAATTCGACGTGCGTGATGTCACTGATGTGCTACATCACGCTAAACCCTCGGCTATCACGGACCTGGTGATGAACTCGCGCACTAGGGTAGGATCATGTCCAGACTCCTTCCCAGTCTCGTCTGGGGGGTTGGACGTCTTATAACGCATAACGGCTCGTACCCGAAAGATCCTATGTAGTATCTCAGTCTCTCACAAAAATCAGCAAAAATTGCCTTGAATTTTTTAAAAGCCTCTGCGGTTTTGGTTATCTGCTAGTTTTCCAACATCTTATTTTTTTTTGGCTAACTGGTGTCTGGCACCGCTAACCCTTGATATATTTAATACAATATCGTATCAAATGACAAGGTTTAGGAATCCTGGATGATATACGAGCCTCCACGGGAAGCGTATGAATAAAGGAGTGTTGGCAGCGGACGCCATCCACTTTGTGCAGATCCTCACGACGCCATAACATCGCACTAGACGTAAGACCGACATTCATTCCCAAATGTTTACGACTTGACGAATAATCCAACAACTGTTAGAGTCTGAATATGGGTAAAGGTCTCGGTGTAATCTCCAGCCAAGGTAGCCAGGCGAGTTCATACTAAGTGATAGTCAAATAATCGAATTTTCGGTCATGTCCAATGAATGATGGAACCCTAACAAATGCTAAGAACAGCTTTATCTTACACTTGTACAATACAAAATATGTGCAGGAATAAATAACTTAGGACAGATTATTAATTAGTCTTGTCAAATCTTTATTTCTCGGAACAAGTGTACACTTGAAAGGTGATGGTTGACTGAAACGTTCAGGATCAAGATGACGTTCGACTCCCAATGCTTGGGATACTCACAGTACGATAATGTGTTCGAATTTTCCAGGAACGTCAATTACATTCCCATTCTTGTCAACCGATTTTGTAATATTGAAAGTCGAAAGTAACGAAGCAGTGCAAATGAATGTCATAGCGAAGCCGATATTAATGCCGGGACATTGCCTGTGAGTGTCATTATGCATAACTTAATCGAGCAGGGACGAGACGAATGCTTACCTTCGACCGAAGCCAAACGCGACGTCGAAGGGATTAAGAACGGTGGGATCGAGCTCGCCCTCCGCCGTCAAGAATCGCTCGGGCTTGAACACCATAGGCTCCTTGAAGTGTTCTTCGCTGTGTAAAATGGCCCTTTGAAGCGATTACCGTCAATATTTAGAGCATGCACGACTGATCAAGACCCACCATGCATTACCGAAGACCATGGATCCTTTTGGTATACGCCATCCATTATACTCGTCGTCCTCAGTTAGACTGTGAGGGACAGCTACAGAACATGCATGAGTGCAATTCGTGAGGTGAGTACAGTTATAACTTACCAATCGGCGTCGTTGGATTCCACCGTACCGCCTCCTTGATCGTTGCGACCAAGTACGGAAGGGAATCCAGGTGCTCGAAGTCGGGGAGTCGGCCTTGTCCAACGACGCGGTCCAACTCTTCTTGAATCTTCCTTTGTACTTCTGGGAAGAGGACCATGGCAAGCGTGAATGTCAATATTAGTGATGACGTCGTGTGGGCGGCAGCTAACAAAAAGGCACGCTTCAGGAAAGACGTTCAGCTAGGGGAACAGATAACTTACCGGTGAAGGTTGTTGCCGCGACCTCTTTCACATACTCCACATGCTGGGCAGAGAATTTTGATCCATCGCTATTCTCCAAGAAATAGGCAGTGAACGATGGTTTCGCAATACCCTCTTCCTAATAGACATCAGTATCTGTACCTACAATAATGGATTACGAGGGACTTACAATCTCCTTCTGAGCTGCAATGAAGGGAGCAGTCATAAAGTCCAACATCCACTCACGCCAAATCGCCGCTTGCTTCTGGAAGCCAGTCCCGGGCATGAATGACGGCATGTGTTTCAAGAAAGGAAGAACGTCGACCAAAAAGGCACCAGGAGTCGCAGCTCTAGCATATCCGTCAAGAGCTCTTTCCGCACGCTGGACATGCGGATCGTCATGAGGCAAGACTTCGATTCCGTAAGCAAGTTGAATGGCCATGGCCGACACGACACTTTGACATTTGGTAAGCGGCGTCCTACGATCCCAAGAGATGAAATGGACGTACTGTGTAATGTGATGTGAGATATCCTCGGGGGCGTCAAGTGATTTGTGCAGAAGAGAGTGTGCTTGCTGGAGAAGCACCGGATGGAAGTTGCTTGTCTTGGACGGGTGGAAGTATTGCGTAAACATTTTACGTTGATCTTTCCACTTCTGGTTGTACGGTTGAATGAGAAATTGCCAATCCCATCCTACTCTTCAGAAAGGTTAGAAACGATATCATACACTCCGCAAGGTGGTACTCACAGTTCTCCCGCCATGACAAACCGTGGCCTATCCGTGAAGTTTAGTGGACGACTCGCGAGCCAATAGGGACCACAATACCTGCTAGAATAGAGGGAGGATCGCTTTTCAAACAATTCCTTGCAGATCTTCAGCGAGTTGATGATTACAAGCGATGTTCCCGTGAGGGGAATTTCAACATGGATCACATCGCTTCCTACCAGAAATGGTAAGCATCGAGTCGCTTAGTAGTGGAGGCAAAGACGACGTACTATACTTTTCCGACCACTCAGCCCATGTTTCCCAAAGTGGAGCTCCAGGACCAGGAAGCTCAAGTAAGTGTCCAATGAGAGGAAGCTTGGGAGGCCCGGGAGGAAGTGGCAACCGTGAACGTCGTCGCTGATGGTAGCCCGCATACCAAAGAAGAGCAACGACTCCGAGGCCCAGACAAATATCGCGCGCCGACATGAGGAAGCAAAGTTACGCCAGGTAGCGGGAAGGCTTAGACGAACGAAAACGAAGATTGAAACACGCTCTATATAGGGATTCACTGGGATAGGCTCCCTGATTCTCCTGGAACGCTTTCTTTCGTTCACGGCCTACGTTATTGTTATAATTATGAGTTGCCAAACCCTGGACCAGCCATACCATATGAAACCCGAAAGGAGCGAGCGTGGATTTTTTTCATTTGCCGGCAATGGAAAAGGAAAGCACATGGAGGAGTGTCGATGATCGCGAATATTGCGGAGACAATAGAGACAAAAAGAAGTTTAACAACCGCCGTCAGGCACGTGAAGTCGAATGCGAATAACTCCGGATGGACATCATGCTAATTGTCTAGATAAATTGTGTCACAAGACCTTGTTAGCGTCGTTGACCCTTCGTTGAAGGCGTCATATATGATGGATTGGAATTTGAAAATGTAGGGTATCCTGTCGCAGACAATAACTAACCTTGGGCCGTGCGTAAACGGACCGGAACGGCTGATATTGATAAAACCGGCCGGACCTTTCGCCGATTCGTTGAAACGTGCGCTAAAATCGGTTGTACGTATCTCTTGACCATATTGCACATTACCTATATCCAACACTAATCAATACTACAGTACATCCTACCTATAATCCAAAGCAATGAAATAACAACAGCGGCGGATAAAACATATCCCATCGTCTCATTTGTGGTATTCACATCCAACAATAGGGCGTTCTCAGCGGAGTCCGGCTCTCGCGCTGCTTACGCCCATCCGAGGCGCCGGCATAGCATTGCTGCTAGGGCCACCATAACTGTTTGAACGGCCCAGGCTGGAGCCGTAGCCTCCCATGCCGCCCATTCCTCCGAAACCCATGCCGCCCATACCTCCGAAACCCATGCCTCCAACGCCCGTTCCTCCGAACGTGCTCATGCCCATCATTCCGAACATTGGAAACATGGGCTCTTCCCGTTCTTCTTCCATGGCACGGCATTCTGCCAATAATTGCCTCAACTCGCTCATGCGGCCACCTCCCGGTCCTTGTTCAGGATCCATCGGAGGCACCTCGTAATGCCACTGATTCTCTTCCTCCTCTTCATGTTCTTCTTCGTCTTCGTCGCTGTCACTATCATTATCCTCTCCGGGCAAAACACCGAGCTCCTCTCCGGTACAATCCTCCAACCTGACGTTCACATTCGTAAAATGCTGCCACCACCTCTCCCACCGCTCCATGCCTCCACCTTGCTGAGATGGTCCGTCTGACCGGTTTAATGCCATTAACAAGGGGCGACTTAATGCCCGCACTCGTTTCAGGTTGGGAAACGCGATCTTATCGAGGGAGTTTACGTTGAGATCGTTCGATCTTCTGATGGGGTTTCCCCCCCATGATTGCCAAGAGTCGTTCATGAAATCCATGCCAAAAGCATGCATTAGACCATGCAACCCAATAGTGGTTATCTTTTCATGCGGGCGACGCACTAGCCTGCTCACTAACGTCGCTTTGGGGAGGTCAAGGCTCTTGATGCCTTGTTCGGGGAGGTTTCCGTCCTCGCCGGGAACAGAGAGGTGCCAATCGCCGTTAAACGCAAACGTGTTGAGCTCGGGGCAGAGATCCAGGATTATGGGAACGTTGAGTGCCGTGATGCAATCAAGGTCGAGGTAAACCAACTTCGAGCCATGCTTGGCAAGGAATGCAATAGCATCAGGCTGATCAGAGCTATTAATAGAGTCCAATATGACATTCCGCAGTGCAGGCATGTCCCACCCAACCGCCTCTTCAAGCAGTTCGTGAAACTGTCCGTGAAGCGAAAGTTGTTGTAGGCTTCGAAGGTTGAGCTGAACGTCTGCGGCCGCTCCCAGTGGAAGGCTATCGTTGGAATCGAGGTCATCGCAGTCTTGACCGACATGGGATGCCGGATCGACGTCAATATGGGCGGCCAGAACGTATGGAAGGGAATCGAGGGCCCATATGACTTTCGGGATGGCCGAACGGGGGACACACCAATGTACCGTGCGCAGTGAACGGCGGGCATACGTTGCCAGCGCGTCAGCAACAGGTCCAAACGTGTCGCCCATGGGCCACTCGATAATGAATATCTCGAGATTAGGGCAATGGCGGATAATGGAGATAAGTGCGTTTTCCAGGTCGGCGGATGGTATACCGCGATTTGACGCGACATAATAACGGGTGAGATGGATTCTCCTGGTCCACCAGCCAAAAGACGAGCTAACGGTTGAAGCAGCGGCAGGAAGACGAGTCCAAGATGTTGCATAGAAGGAGTAATTTCGTTGGATCGTTAAAAAAGAATGTGCGAAAGAGGAATTCAGATCCTAGATGTCGCCATTTCTTGCACGTCATGATTATCGCCTGAATACCATGTTCAGAATACGCGTCGCCCGCGTCAACGTATATATGACTTGCCTTTTTCGTCGCGTAACTTCGCCTTTGAATTAGATTCAAAGCTTCTTGAGGGGTCCTCAGCGCCCATTCACCGACTACTGATTTAAACCATGCCGACTCAGCCATTGATGTCGGTAGTCCATATTGAAAAATTAGGTCTTCATCAGCTGCGAGATCAAATATCTGCGTCCAAATTTCGGAAGGAAGGTCAAGATTGCCGTTGGATGACATGGTTGGTTTTGAAAGGGCAGCATGGCGGTGGCCAATCAAAACGCGTCTTGTCTGCTGGTCACATGACCGTTCGCCCTGGACCAATCACGGCCAAACAGCGTGCCGCCAACTTTATTACCTTCCATTCAAGGTCTCCCTCCACACGCAACCTGATATCCTGACAATCGCTGGAGCAGCACTAATGATATACTCGAGGCTTGCTATCGGATATTCATGCAAGGAGTTCTAAGGGAATTCTGCTCACGCGATCCTGTCAATCCTGACATGACCGTCTCACATCATGCATCATATTTGGGAATCACCCGATCGCATCTTACCCGCGCTCAATTCAAGTCGCTGGTATGGGGTCTTCTGACTTCATTTCTTACTCTTATAAATTCCCAGGTGTCACAACTCTACCCCCTTCTTAGCCTTCATCATGGCCGCTGCCACTGTTGAAATCAACGATGCGATGTTTTGCCAAGCTCACTTGAAGGAAGTGGTATGTCTCATTTCAGCTTTGTCTATCCCTAATCTCTGTTCCTTCCAGTGCGGAGACTGCAATTATGATGGGAGGGAAGATAACGATTCATTTTTTGGTGTATGTTTTCTTTTGATCTACGATGTAGTGTTAATCACGACCCCTTCAGTTTGATACCATCCAGCGCGAGGGTTTAGAATGTCTTGGTAGCCCTAACAAGGACGGCGTGTACCAATGCAAGAAGCATGGATCTTCGGGTACATTCTACTCTTCGATTTTAACAATGGCTAACGATAATCCTTGATAGCTTGTAACCAATGTTTTGGCTGGAAGAAGCAGATAACTCGTGCAATAAACGCGGCGAAGAAAGCGGGGAGAGCGTAGTCACGCTGCTGTCATACTATATACAAGTGATTGGCGTCAGATCATCATAGTCAATGCTACATATGTGCCAACGGTGCTCTAAGCTTTTATGTCTCTTCCATTGAAGCTGATCATACATCGCCTCACTCTGGAAGATGTTCCATTCGGACCGTACGGCCAGGGTCGTCCGTTTTTTCAAGCGATAGCACTGGCGTGACCATGTCCGATTGCCATATATGTCGATCTTTAACAGCCTTTCACTCAGCTCCTCAAACATGGTTATAGCTGCAGATACTGATTAGCGCTCACAACGTGTGGTTTCAATCAATGGAAGCTAGGAACTTTGATCTTCGTTCCCATACGTTGGCTTCTCCGTCACGACCGTGACCCCGGATTCGGAACGATAAATATATCCAGCGGAAGACTTTGCCTTACCATTCCACGACAATTGTGGACGCAGAAGGCTCAATGAGTGAGTGTAGATCACCAGTTTGTAACGACTCGAATGAAAGTAACATATTATCTGCAGAGCCAAACGGACAAAAGATCGATTTTGATCACCGCGGAAGCTCTTCTCTGCCAGCAGAGCCATTTATCGAGCTGCAGCATAAAATCACGTCGTACCTCACTCCAGCTAACTATGGCGACCCATCCAACAATGAGGTTCACCCTCTGTTCCCGGCGGCAACACTTCTGTGAGTCCTCATGCATCTATCAAATGGTCAGCGTGAGCTGACGAAGGACGTGCACAGAATTGGCCATGAAGGCAAGGTCGTGTCCGAATTCTCTGTTGGACATGTCTACAAGTACGCTGATGTTAATGGCACTCTGCTGTCGCGAGATCAGTGGATACCAGCTACGAACGATACAGTCTACGACAGTGGGTCCTTCCGGGATCTTCGAGTGTTCCTTCTCAATGCGCGACAATAGTGGCCTCGATTACCAAGCTGTTCACAACTATCCTTGTTTTGCAACAACTTGAACGCGGCATCATTGAACTATATGCGCCCGTCGCGAAGTATATCCCAGATTTTGCAAGTGAGCGAAATTAGTCACTTATCGCTTTTCGTCAATTTGCTCCCGATTAGCCAACGGCAAGGAGAACATCACAATTGAGATGCTTTTGACGCATACGAGCGGCTTTGAGATCGATCCGTTGCCCCCGCTCTGGATAGGGTGAGATCATTCATTATATTTCCGCAAAGCATGAGATTGACTGCTATTGTAGTTACAAAACTATCGAGGAGCGCAAGAAAGCTACGATCAAACACCGGATCATTAATCCACCTGGCTCAACGTACTTGTACTCCGATCTCAGTTACATCCAGTGTTAGTTCCGTGTCATTCAGTATACTCAAGTTCTTTCTAGACTTCATGAACTTGAGATACGTGCTTGAAGCGGTGACCAACACACCCTTTGACGAACTGATGAAGAAAAAGTTCACTGGGCCACTCAGAATGACAAAGACATACTTTAACAAGGGAAATAACCACATGCATGATGGAATTGCGCCGACAGAGTATCAGACTGGAATTAAGGGACGTGTGGCTCCCAACAGGCCTCAGCCTGTTTGGGGAATGGTATGTAGGTCGGCTTGCAATATCTGTTTCAATTAACGTGTTCTCGGGAAGGTACATGATGAGAACGGATGGAGTCTCGATGGCGTATCAGGGCATGCCGGGATCTTCTCTACAGCGCACGATCTCGCGATATTCTGTCAGGTTGGTTCCTACTCAGCCTCGCACGTGATGTAATAAAATGATATCCGCACAGATGATTCCTCAACGAGGGAACGTACGGAGACCTACAAATCCTTAAACCACCACCGTTGAGCTTATTTTTACCAACTTTAACACCAAGTTTCCGGGACATTCGCACGGGTTGGGTTTTGAGCTCGACCAATGTTCCTGGTCTGGCCCGATGGCGAGTCTGGATTGTGCCGGACATACAGGGTTTGCAGGAACGTGCATGGCAATTGACAGAGGTATGTCGTGTTGAGATTAAAGACGATAATAGCTGATGATTGAAACTAGCGAGCAAGACGTTCTTCATTCTTCTCACTAATCGAGTCCATCCAACTAGGAATTGTCGAACATCAGCATTGTCCGCCAAACTGTTGGATATTACGTCGCTAAAGCATTGGGCAAGATTTGATACGCATTACGCGTCTACATGATTAGTTTAATATGTTATTGTCAAACTACAACCCATAATTCAAGCACTGCTAAGGCACCGAGTTCTATCCCTTAAGCTGCCTCGGGTTGATAAAACCCATTCGAAAACACAGAAGCTGTCCGTCAATTACTCCACCGAGCAATAAATTCAAGTTCCGAACATTGTAAAGCCAAAATTACCCATTTGGGTCTCCAAAAGCTTGCTGTAAG